>WUAP02137817.1:0-12746 GCA_015163945.2 Stichodactyla helianthus
CTTCGGAGTTAAGCTTCAATGATCTTCTTTTGTCTTATAATGTATTCCTTTCTCACTAAATTACTAAAGTTCTTTTTACCTATGCAACCTTTTTGCAAGTAGGTGTAGATTTAATTTTAAATTTAATAGACACAGCCCAAGGTTAAGCTGGAATGAAAGTGCTTTTAAACCAGATGATTGAACATTATCCCTGAAAAAGGCATAGTTTGGAACTCCAAGCCAGACGTATTATAAATAAAAAATAGTTGCCTAGTGCATTATATTTGTATAAACCATGCATGTTGACATTGGGATTGTTAGCATGCAGAATTAAAAAAAGAATCCATAAGACGTAGTGACTTATAAGGCTTATATTTGCATATAGATAGTATATTTTGGAGACAGTTTTTACTCTGTGCTTGCTACTGTGGCCATATCATCCAATGTTTTTTCTTAAATTTCAAGTTAGCCTATCAGATAGCAAGAATTCATCTGGCAGATACATTTGCATGTGTGAACTTTGCACTCAGTCAGCACTATATATTTGTGTTTGTGAAACAAATTCTCGCTATCTGATTGGCTATAACTAAGAAAAATACATTTAGTGGCCACAGTAGAGTGCATCACAGTGTAAAAAAATAGTTTTGAATTTTATTTATGATGTTTGATATTGTCAAAGACTGTACATGTATGATTGTACTAAGGTTATTAGATATTTATTTTTTCATTTACTTGACATAACAAAAATCGCTGAAAATGCCGCAGAGGCCAGAATCTATGAAACCACATTTTAAGGAACAAAAGAAAGAGAATATCTTAAAGATTATAGCTTTTAAAGTTCCTGTGGTTTTCAAATCCAAAATTGCCTGGCATGTTATTTTACAGTAATATTAATGTACCAGGTATGGCTCTTAGAAGGACCAGAATTTTCAAGAACCACTCAAAGTATGTCTGTTGCTATGTTGTTGCTGACTGCTTGATCTTATTATTAGCTTACCAACTATCTTAGCTGTATTCTGCCCACATCTGTTTACAGCACAATTAACTTTGGCTTATAACTGTCTTCAAGTTTTCATAAATTTAGTTTACCTTTAAGGAGGCTCAAAATGTTTTTCATGTGCATACTCTTAATGACATATTCAACACATAAATTAAAATCAAAATCAAAATTTTGTTCTCAAAAAAATCTCGTATTTAAACTTAAATAACTTAAAAAAACTGGACAGTAAGAGGGAAGATCCTAAAATAAACTTCATTGGTTTTTAAGAATTTCCTCTTACAAATGGATAGTTTATATAAACTGACACATTTTTTTGAAATCTTGATTGATCCTTCTAATTTCAGTGTATCTTGACTGATATTATCAACAAGTACATCTTCTTAACTACTGATTACAGAAGATTCCAAAGACTTGGTCCTTTAACATGGATACCATCTTATGTTTCATTCCATCCTACATTACAAAACAGGATCATGATTTATGACAAGGTGCAAAAAAAGGTATGCCCTATAAATTCAGCTCTAACTATTCATATCTTTCAAATTAGTGCCAGAGATACAAAGTATGGATATTGTGATCAAGAAAATGATATGGAAAATGTGAAATAAGTTAGATGTCAAAATCTGAAATGAGTGAAAAAATGTTTTATTTTGTAAGTGCTCATTTAAGGACATTTGTGGGCATTGTTTCTGTGCAACCTTTCTGTACGTGTGCTCAAGCTCTTTATAATGCATGAGGAACACCTGGATAATTTTCTTTATATATGAAAAGCAATTAAATTCAAAATGGAAGCTTCAAAGTTTAAAGCATAATATCTCCAAAAAGCGAAAAAAGGTGACCCCCATTTTTCTTCTTCTTAAAACTAAGTAAGCTTTCATAAAGATCTACAAAATATGCCAAGATGAAAAAAATAACATGACATGGGAAAGAATGACAGCAATTTTTCCACAAAATTACACCCGTTCACAACATCAAAGCTCACATATTTTGCCAGCACGATGCACATTTTTAAACATCTATAAATTCATTTTTTGACCTTTTGTCCTAAGAACTTTCAAGAAATTTATCTAGAAAAAGATCTACATCACCTGACAAAGTAACATAAAATTCAAGCGGCATTTTCTTTTTGTTTGAAGGTCTTAGACAATACAACAGGCTAATGATAAAATTGGCTCGTCTATTTTCTTCCAAATTGTCACTTTTTCTCAGGTTACTGCTCAAAAACAAAGAGGGTGACCCCCATTTTTTATTTTATTTTTGAAACTCTATATGTAGAAGTAACTTTGTGCCAAGTATTAGGAAATTGACATGGAAACATCAATTGCCTGTGAATGTCCTTACTGGTAATTGATCTTCATGAATAGTGGGGGATGATGTGTTCTCATATTTTTGATTAATGTCTCACTGTATTTTTTATTCCTGGACAACTACCCTTTTTTGCCATGTTTATCAATAATTGTGTAATGTCTCTTTGTTGACCTGAGATTTGATTTAAGCATTAAGCTTAATTTTCTTTCTTTCTTTCACTGTAGCTGTACCTTTCAACCAATAATGGTGCTTCATTCAAATTGGTTTCTGACCAAGTTAGGGCATTCTGGTGGTAAGCTAAAATATAATTCTTTCTCATTGAACAAGAAATAGCAATGCACAGCATTCATTATACAAAGAGTAGTTAAATAATGAGAGAGAATGGCCTTATGTATGTAACAGCCAATTGCAAGTGGGTTAAGTGTTTGATTTGTCTCCCAGGAAATGAAGAGACTGAATGTATATTTTAGTGCATGCAAACTAGAATTCAAACAGTAATATACACTATCCCCTAAAACCTTGGATATTTCACCAATGTACACCTTAGCATAATGCAAGAGAAACACCATAGTTTTGGTTCATTTTTCTCTGCTAGTAATGGGCTTTTACTAATAGAGCTATAGAAACACAGCCAATCAGATATTCCTTTTTTTGGTTAGTTATGTTAATGGATACTGAATAATATATTGCATATTTAACTATCACCCAACTTTCACATGGCTTTAAAATCTTCCAAAGCGTGGATGGTGTGCTTTTGAGAATTGATTTTATTGTATATTCATGTGTTAAACCTTGCATATGAGGGTGAATGGAAACAAAAACCAAGCTATTGCTTTAAATTTGGATTTTACATTAATTTCATTTACATTGAATACTTTGTTTCAGGGGAGTCTCTGGTGTAGATCCACCAAGAACTATTTTTGTTGATAAAATCAAGTCATCAGGTAGGAGTGTATTGTTAGCCTTCACTTCTTATGTCTTGACACAAATTGAGGGTTTTTTTTTTCATTTGTATACCTTCTTTCTTATGTTACTTTGTAAAATGTCTATTTATTCTTTGACTTTGGTTGACTAAATAAATGTCTGACAAACTGACTGTATAAAAGTGACAAGCCAACTGAAAACTAACCCGTTGACAGGTCAACCATTCAACCAACCAACCAACCAACCAACCACCCATGCATCTTCCGCCCAACCCATACACCTACCAACCAACCCATGCACCTACCAACAAACCAATACACCTACCAACCAACCCATAAACCTACCAACCAACCCATACACCTACCAACAAACCCATTGTTCCCCCTACTGTCTGATTGTTTCATATTGATTAAATCATTGTTGATTTGTTCTAGGCCCCAATCCTAAATACACGGCATTACAGTTTGAAGACATTATGCAAACAAAAATATTGCTGGACAACATCGATGAACTTGAAGTCATGCAGAACTACATGTTTGCCACACATTCCTCAGTAATGAGAATTTTTAATAATTAATAACATGTATTGCAGTTTGCACAAGATTGTAGGCTGCAAAACCCTCTGGTAGAGATCCTAAAGAGTTTACTGCAAATAGACCTCTTTAGCTTGGGTGTAATGTTTTCCCATTTTAGATCATGCGTCATTCCCTTGGGTTTAGGGGTAATAGACCTCTTTACTTTGGATGTAATGTTATCCCATTTCAGATCAGGTGTCATTCCCTTGGGTTTAGAGGTAATAGACCTCTTTACTTTGGGTGTAATGTTTTCCCATTTCAGATCACGTGTCATTCCCTTGGGTTTTATTTCTTTGTTTCTCCGAAACGCTTGAGAAGATACGTTAATATGGATGAACCTAAAACAAAGAATCTTATTCCCAAGAGGATGACACGAGGTCTGAAATGGGTAAACATTACGCCCAAGCTAAAGAGGTCTATTCAAAAAGAGATGTTGGACTAAAATCGGTAGGCAAGAGGAACAGCTGTTGACCCAATAGACCATTTCACAGTTCTCGTCACTCAAATCCAGCCTCGCTACGGTGAAATATATTCTTTAGAAATTGAGTACTGCCTGTGGAATTTTTGATTATCTTTGATTAAGTGCAAATTCCTTACATTATTGCAGGCTGAAGTCAAATTCTAAAGAATAATTACATGCTAACGAGGCTGGAATTGAGTGACGAGAACTGTGAAATGGTCTATTCAGGTCAAATGGCTTTTATGGTCCTTATTTTCGTTTTGTGTTTTTATTGGCAGCCTGGAGACAAGGCAAAGCTGTTGGTCTCATACAAACGAAAAAGCTTCACAGAAGCAAGATTTCCTGTCACAGAGAGTAATAGGGTGGGTAGAATTATGCTAGAAGCATAAAAGTATCTTTACTCATTAGAAAATTCTTTACAATTTCGTTCTATTCATTTTCATTACTTTTTCTTTACTCCTATAAAATTTCTTTTAATTGCCTCTCTCTCTTCTCTCTTCTTTTCATTTTCATTTTCTTTTCTTCCATTTCTTGCTTTGTTTTCATCCCTTCCCTTTTCTTTTTTCTTTTCTTTTCTTTTCCATTTCTTTGCATATCTTTTCTTATCTTATTTTCCCTTTCCTTTTCTCATGTTTCCTTCTCTTCTCTTCTCTTGCTTTCAATCTTCTCTCCTCTTCCCTTCCCTTTCCTTTTTCCCTTCTCCTTTCGCTCCTCTACACCTCTTCCCCCCCCCTTTTTTTCTCTCTTTACAACCTCATGAACTTAATTCTCATTTTTACGGTTTTTTCTTTTCAGGACTACTTCGTCTTTGATGTCATCGATGACCAAGTCTTCGTGGTCATAAACCACAGGAAAAATGAGTCCAACATGTATCTTTCTAATATTGGTGGTACGAAATTCACGCTGTCTTTACCGAGAGTCCTCTATCACAACCCCTACACTGATGTCTCTTCTCCGTGGCTCAGGTAAGCATTACCCCAAGCCCTACGTGCAGCTACGCATGCTAATAGCCTGCTATTAAGGCACTAAAGCCAGTGTCAGATTGGGATAGTCTACAGATCACGCAGTTGATGTAATATATTCATAGAAATACAATAAACAACACATAATACAATGGATAAAACGACAATAGACCACAATAGATTTTATAAATATATTACATCAACTGAATGCTCTGGACATATTCTCCCGTGTCCGTATCGGAAATTGGTTTTTCGGAGGGGAAAACCGGAGAACCCGAAGAAAAACCCTCAAATGAAGAGAGAGACCCAACAAGAACTCTAGGCACATGAAATGCCGGACCCAGGCGAGTGCGCTATCGCTACGCCAAACAGCAAACAACTCTCCTTATATGAACATATAAGAAGGGCGGGTCCAAGTATGAACACGCTACCACAGCAGGAGAAGGCAACGCATTAACAGGAGTACGCCATCCGTTTTCAAGTCCTAAACTAGCTCATTTTCTGTGTTTTTTTCCCAGGACTGTGGTTCCATACGCTTTTGTCGATGTGCACAAGGTCAAGTCCATGAGAGGGGTTTACGTCGCTACTCAACTGACCCCCGGTCCCGTGGGGAGACGACATCTCCTCTCTCTTATAACATACAATAAAGGAGGGTCCTGGGGCAGGATAAGATCTCCTACTAGAGATGTCAATAACCAGCCGATATATTGTTACATGGTAAGTACAATAGATCTGTAATCTACCGTTAACCACAGATTCATTTACTCAGGGTTGTTACCGTCATTTTGAGGTAAAAATATTCATAAAGCAAGAAAGTGCACAACTTCAACCTCGATTTGGAACCATTGTTTCGTGGTCACTGAAGCGAATTCGTGAAAGGTGTATTATCTTGATTAACAGAACACATAGGTCCACGAGATGGCTTAAGAATGGCCTACCTCTTATAATTATGGCGAATATCCATTGGTTTCAACAACTAGTTTTTTTTTTTGAAATATGCGTTTATTAGCCACAAAAAGGCTTCAAAACATGCGAGTAACTGCCTTGTTTTCAAGTTTTATAAGATTTAATCGTTGATTGACTTTTCTCTTTTATTTCTCTAGCCGGCTTGCTCTCTTCACTTTAATCTTCTGTACGGAAGTGTCTATCGTATCTCACCCTCAGAAAACCTTCTTTCCAGCACGTCTGCTCCAGGTCTTGCAATGGCTTTGGGTAAGTTAGTAGTAACAATTTATAGAGGGACTCGAGGCTAGGTGTAACAGACAGGATAGAGAACTAAAATGGTACAAAAATCCAGCGAAGGGATTGAAAATACAAGTTTAAGTACAGTAGACCTTTCTCACACGAGAATAAAACCTTTGTTTATGCCCAGCTAAACTCGTTAAGTGCTTGAATGCGAGGGTAGCCAGGAAAAAACGTATTTTTTCAGTCAGCGTGGCTGCTCCGCACGCCTGCGACCTTCACTGAAACACGTGAATATTCTACACGAAAACAAGGCTACCCCTTAGCAACATAGAATTCGAAACTGGAGTTCTCGCCTTTCCGAAGTTCAAAGAAAGGCTGTGCACCCCCAAAATGAATCCCAGAATCCAATGCAAGGTGGCAGCACGTTTTGATCTCGACCCCACAATTCTGTGCGGCACGAGTTCGTTTCCAGTCCTCTGAATTTCGGAAAGGCGAATTGTTTAATTCAAGTAGTCTATGAATATGAACATTTTTTTTTTCCTGACTTTCAGGAGTTGCAAGCACGAATCTGAAGATCCATCCTGATATGTTCTTGTCGACTGATGGTGGACTAAACTGGAAACGGGTATCTATTAAATGAATATTCTTACAACTGTCCCGTCCCATTCTTTCCCATCCATCCCTTCCTTCCTCCCGCCCATTCATTCTACCATCCTATCCTATCCATCCCAGCTCTCCATAAGTGTTTAGAACTAGGATGTTATTGATAACGGCACGGTGCTCTGACCAATTAAATGCGAGATTTATACTGAATTAATATTCAATCATCGTTCACAGTACAAAATCCACGCGCTCATTGGCTAAAATCGATCACGTGATCTTGCTGTATGTGACGACATCAAGTCCGAGCGTGCATTATTGTAATAATGCACGCTTTTACGGCCGCGACATATTTGTGTACTGCAGTGAACTCTGATTGAATATTACATTGTACAGTCAGCGCGTGCGTTTATTCGTAAACAAAACACTCACAACAGTCTCTAACCTATAATTATTATATATTCTTTTTTTTTTTTTTTTGGTCATTGTTTAGGTTCTGCGTGGAAAGCATCAATACTCGTTTGGTGATCATGGTGGTGTTATTGTGGCTACGTATTTCAGACGTTACACGCAAAGCCTCAAGTATGTAGCACCGTTAGACACCAGTTATTATTGAGGGAGAAGGAGGGTAATCAGCGATTGCTTTGTACCACCCTCAAGTACTGTCCATTGTACTTACGTATAGGACAGCCTTGTCCCATGGTCTTGAAAGAACTTTTTTAGCCCCACCCCCAACCCCCCCCCCCCCCCCCCCCCCCCCCCCCCCTTGTCAAACTTGCAAAAACACCCGAAAAAGAAAAAAAATAAAAAAAAATTTAAGGCGGGACAAAAACACGGACGGGCTGTCCCCACCCCCTACCTCTTGTGACAGATTGCAATAAACCCGTGAAATAGTAATTAATCAAATATAGTTTAAGGCTCGGACAAACGATGCGACGTTGCTTGCAACGGGGAAATCTCACCGTGTGTCCATCCGTGCAACTGTTGCGCACGACATCGCAGAAGTAGAAACGGATTCTACTTTCAGGGGTGGACACACGATTTATCCGTTGCAAGCAACGTCGCAGGGAACGTCTCATCCTGCGTCCGAGCCTTAATTCTATTGTTTTCCTTTGTTGGGATTTCACTATTAGTCATTGGCTATTAGATTTTGTTTTACGGGTTTATTGCAATCACTCTACGTTAACCTCAGTTATTAGCGTTCTATTAAACTGGCATTCATGTGGTTGACGTAGGTAATGTATTTCATTCATCATGTGTTTGTCTTGGACTTATAGGTACAGTCTTAATGGCGGTGAAAGCTGGGACCTGGTGCAGTTCTCGTCAAGGAACGTCCTGGTTCAAGACATTGTTACACAGGACCAAGGAAAGCTACCCATCTTTCTTGTGTACGGTACACCAAGTGGCAAAAGAAAGTCCTTGAAGCTTTACCATTTTAACATGACAGCAGCCTTAGGTATAATTGTTATTTTTACGACGTTTTAGGAAAACAGTTCTACATTTTATGAATAGTTAAAGTAACTTAAAATGGGTTTTATCTCCCATCAAAACACCTCAAAGTCGGTTAAACTCTGCCTCCCTGTGTTTCAATTTCTGATGAGAAAAATATTTAACAAAAATCGCTTTGTTAAGAAAAAGTTGACTCCAATAATTGTCTGGTTTCGAAATATAAAATATACTGATGTTCAATACACAATAGTTGCTGTATTTGGTGGCTGTTCCTGCTTTTCTACGGTCTACAAAACGATTTTCTTTGCGTTGTTACTGTTTTGTCCCCTTCAATGACAACGATCCTTAGCGTTTAAACAATAGATTGTTTTGATGTGACGTTATGGGGCTTTTACTTTTACAAACATTACTGTTTTTTTTTTGTTCACAGGGGCGCGCTGTCAGAGTGCTGATTTCATGAAATGGATCCCATCTGATGACAGGGTGGGATACGACAAGTGCAGTCTGGGAAAACAAGAGGAATACCTGATTCGTAACTGGACGAGACCCTGTTATCTGGGACAAGATTATGCAAATTCTAAATTCGTCAAGAATTGTGCATGTACTCGGTCTGACTTTGAATGGTAGGTACTGATGACGTCACACGAAGACACGGCAGCCATGCTGGAGGTACTAACAAAAGGACCTATAAATAGAAATTTTCTGTTAAAACCACCAACATGGCCGCGATGTCGCAAAATGGACGCTAAAAATCATCTTCAGTAGAATAGATTCCTCTCTACGTACTTTATATTTGAGACCGAGTTTTCGGATCCTCTGCCCATCCTCAGGGTATAAAGAATGTGATTGCAAAATAGCAGAACGGTACTTTATCGTAGCTGTAACTACGAGTTGTGATTGGCTGATTCACACGAAAACAATGGGAAGCCATTACAGTGTTACTGCATACCGTACCGTGTACGTGCTGTAAGTCAGTACCGTACGTTACCCCGCCACTCGCACAAAAACCGCTCTGTTGGATTTAACCTAGATAATCTAGTTTAAAATAATTATTTTGTCTTCTGTTTCAGTGACTTTGGCTTCGAGCGCAATGCCTCCTATCCCAACTGTATTCCTGTTCAAGGAGAAGACCTGAATAACGATCTGATTCCTGCAAATTGTAATGAGGGCTCTACATACAAGAGATCCAGAGGGTAGGATGTCACCGATATGATATTCAGCGTGATAAGAAATGCTGTTTGAAAACCATCGTTTTGTTCTCCGATTTGAACTGCTTTGGGAATCGCAGCAAAGGGTCTCATTCTCCCCAATCTTGGCTCTAGAACCCAGCAGATTAGCAGCTGCAACATTTCCGTAAATGGATTTTGTGACCAAACAGGTTTCTATTCTTAAAATTTTGTTTCATTTTTATTATTGCAGGTACAGGAAAATTCCTGGTGACACGTGTGTCGGTGGTGAAGAAGCCTATTTACTTCCCGTTGATACGCCTTGCCCTGTAAAAGGTAAAATAACTGTCGTTTTAAAATCTTACGACTATTCTCAGCAGGCACTCTAATCCTAGGTTATGTAAGTTAAAGTGTGCAAATCACAGCCCCCAGGAATGCGTGACATCCGGATTTCAAATAGGGAAAATCTATAGAGCACTCAGTTGATGTAATATATTATTAAAATCTATTGTGGTCTATTGTCGTTCTATCTATTATATTATGTGTTGTCCATTGTATTTCTATGAATATATTACATCAACTGCGTACTCTGTAGACTCTCCCATTTCAAATAAGAGCCCGTCTCTTGCCCATCGACAGAACGAGTGAGGCCTAATGTACGCTTTCCTTAAACGTTCTTCTCTGACTTATTCTAGACTTATCTGGACTTATTGTTACGACGTTACCACCTGGTAAACCTCTTGGCGTGGCTCCAAACACTCCTGTCACCTTAACTGCCTCTTTTACTAAGAAAGCATACCTTCCTAACATTAATTTCAAGTAAGTCTGCTCGTGTCGGTCAAATCAAATAATGAAAATCAATCATTCAAATATTATTAGGGAGCTTTCATTCATTATGGAGTGAGGGGGGGAGGGGTAGGCAAAATTGAGGGGGTTATGTTATCTTGAGAAGTCTTGTAGGGGGTTATTAAATTGCAGAGGTGTGAGGCTGAAAGTACGACTGAAGTCTTGGAGGTTGTAGGAGAGGTTCAGAAGCTCTATGCTCTCCACAAAGTGGGGGTTATTAAATGTTTGGTAGCCAAGGTCCAAGATTCCGTCGAACCCCCTTACGCCATAATAAATGACATTCCCCTTACAGTGGTTCTGTTTGTTGTTTTAGGAGAAAAGGTTCATGTGCAAATGTTTACAGAGGATGATACTCCAGTTTCGAGTTCTCTGTTGCTCAGGCTTATCCTGGCACTACATCCTCAAACAACGGTTTCAATTCGAGACTGGAGTAGAAAAGTATATTCATTTACTGCATTTCGACTACTCCGACCTCGAATTCACCGATTGGCCCCTAGCCATAATGTGAGGTCATTTGTGCTACATTGTGTTATGGTCACGAAAATGTTCGGACATTGTTGTCTGACTGCCGTACGAATGCACTAACTTTTCAACAAATTTTCAACGTGTTTTGATAAGTTTTTCTCCTTAAAAACAGCAAGATCATTTTGAATTAGGGTTAAATAACAATATTTTGGTTATATTTAGAGAGACAAATTTATGATTCAAGTGGATAATTTATTCAAACGTTAGTGCACTTGTATGGCATTCAGACAACAATGTCCGAACTTTTTTACAATTTATACCACGTGACGGCTAGGGGCCAATCGGTCAATTGGAACCATTGTTATCTCGTTGCGTTAGTATAAGGCTTTTCACGTAGTAACGGAGGCTCTAAAGTATGTTTTTGTTGTTGCTAGGTGGGATTTTGGAGATGGGACAAACTCTAGTGGAACAGGAATAAGTGGTTCAGTGGTTACTCACAAATTTACAAAGTAAGGCATTACACATTTTACGTGTCAAACATGTAAAGTGATCTGATATCGTAAACCTCCATGAATACGCCCCCCCCAAAAAAAAAAAAGTGAATACGCCCCCTAATTGCTAACAAAAAAGGCCCCCTTCCTACCATAACCCCCTCCCCGAATACACTGGGTCCATGGGGATATTTTATGGAATACATTATAGTCAAGCTTAATGTTGTTTTATAAAAATTTACATTCTTTTCCGCAGCTGACAAAATTTTGAGACTCACAAATGGTACCCGAAAATAGCCCCGTAAATATTTTTAACGAATAATTTAAACCAAAAACAGGCGTTTATGGAAGTTTGTGGTATAACTGGACACGCCGTATCTTGGTTGCCTCTAAGTCTCCTTAAAATCTACTGGCTTTTCGATGTTATGAAACAACGTGGGCCATTCACAACAGAGCGAGGCTCCAATTTAAGCAAATGCCCAATGATCGAATTGGAATTTTTAGAGGTTGGTTTTTGCGGAGGCAGGAAAACCGGAGAACCCGGAGAAAAACCCTTGAAGCACAGGAGAGAACCAGCGAACAACTCTACTCACATGAGATGACAAGTCCAGGAATCGAACCCGAGACCCCAGCGGTGTGAGGCAGCGCATTAATAGCGCACACCACCCATGCTTCCGAACATTATTAAATATATGGTGCTATTTCTTTGTTTTGAAGGCATGGACATTATACAGTTGTTTTGACGGCCACAAACACACGCAGTATTCTTATAGCAAGAGTTGAAATCTATGTTGAAGGTAAAGGGTCACTCACCCATCCATTCATATAATCAATCTATGCATCCTATCTTTTTATCTATCCGTTTATTCCATTGGTTCACCTATTCAGTATCCATTCAATTTGCCGATCAGGCTTTCCATCCATCTTCATCCTTCCCATCATTTCATCCATTCATGCATCGATTCCATCAGTTCAACCATCTGTGCGTCCCATCCCTTTATCCATCCTTTCCATCTATTCATCCATTCATTTAATGATCTGTTCATCCATCCATACAAAAAACGCTCCTACCAAAAGCATTAATTTAAAAAATAATTTTCCTTTCATCTATTTTATTTTTCACAGCGAGGCTTCAAACCTCAAATGTTGTCGTATCGTACAGTCCACCAGACCCAACAGTTGTCCAACCAATCACATTCTTGGCGAATCTTGTTAGTTTAACACGGGTAAGAATAGCGCCGGAATATGAGGAGTTCGCGAATAGACCACTTTCGATATATGGTTGAGTGATTACACACAATAAGAACCGAATCGAGGCTCCGGGGAATAACAATGA
>WUAP02137828.1:1167-12743 GCA_015163945.2 Stichodactyla helianthus
TGGTGTTGTTAATGATAGTGGTGGTGATATACTAATGATGCATGATTGTTAGGATACATGATACAGGTGATGATGAAGATTATGTATGGTGTTGTTAATGATAGTGGTGGTGATATACTAATGATGCATGATTGTTAGGATACATGATACAGGTGATGATGAAAATTATGTATGGTGTTGTTAATGATAGTGGTGGTGATATACTAATGATGCATGATTGTGAGGATACATGATACAGGTGATGATGAAGATTATGTATGGTGATGGTGATCATGATGATAATGATGATGATGGGGATGATGACGACGATGACGATGATGATGAATTTATTTTGAGTACCAGCTCTTTCAAGTTAAGTCACATGCTCTTCTGACTGATTTGTTTCAACAGGTTGCTGAAAATCTTATGCAACTCTCTCGCCATGCTAAGACAGTTTGCTCCAGATATTTGTGAGATTCTTCTAGACGAGGTATTTAAAGTGTCTCATCATATCAGTCTTGTTATACAGCTATTTCAAAAATGGTTGAGGTACTAACGGTGATTGTCAATCGTTCATTGGCGACTGCACTACCAAAAGAAATTGTGGAGCAGTCCGAATTTCTTCATATTCACACCTTTAAACAATACCTGTACCATTTCAGCAAAGACCTAAGATTGCGAGTAGATTGGCTTATTCATCTTGTGAATTTTCGATTGATGAAACGTCTCATTTTACTTTGTGATTGTACCTCACCAATCGCCACGCCGATTGCCCAAGGCTGTGCTCACCTTCAACCTTTCTTTATAGTATGAAAAATAATGAAGATTCAATTTTCCTATCTCATTATAGTGTCAGTACTCCGCAGTCTTAAAAAGTTCTTGAATTTCCTCCAAGGATAGTATCGTACAATTGCATTGCATAATCATGCCATCCATCTTTCTTCTCCCTGCTTCCTTCGTTCACATCTGGTTTTACTGATTTCTTCTTCTTCTTCTTCTTTTTTTTTCTTTTTTTTTTTTCTTTCCCCGAATAAACTACTACCAATTGGTCTATTGTTTCGTAGGGTATGGACATAGAAGAGTACATGCCAATAGCCACGTTAGGATTCAGCTCCCCAGCCATTGATCGAGAGGAACCGCTTTCTTTTGGTACGCTCCTGGCTTGTCTAAATATGTGCCTTACCAACCTCAGTCCTGTAAGTATTGTCACACATCATAGTTTCAGTGTTGTTTCGGATCTAAATTACAAGGTAGTTATAGTGTCTGGCATTTAGTGTTGTTTTGTTGTCCAGGGTGATGTTCGATCTCCTGTCAAGTCTCCTGTAAAGACTTTATCAGAGACTCTTCCCAAGTAAGTGCTAAACATCGTGTAGAGAGACTCAAGTAGAGCTCACGAGTGAAACGTGAAGTGGAACTTTTTTCGTCCCATTTTTTTGTTTTTCTTCCTTCCTTCTTTCCCACCTTTCTTTCTTTTATCTTTCTACGTTTCTTTGTTACTTTCGTCTTTCTTCTTCACCTCCTTTTCTTTTGTCTTTCTTTCTTCCTCTCTTTTCTTTTTTCCTTCATATTTCACTTTTCCTTCTGTTTAACGTTCTATTTAAATGTACTCTGAAAATTCAGAATGCTAGAACCCTATTTTATCGTACGGTTATTGGCTTATTTTTTGTTAGTTGTTGTTTTAACGGTTTGTGTTGTTAATCCAACAGATTTCTGTCGATGTTCGCCATGGAAAATGCGCTAGTCTTGGTGCTGTCTCAGGCGTCCGGTTACCTTCGGGATCCATCAGTTGACCCGCGGGTCAAGCAGCTTCTGAAAAGAGAGCTTGGAAGTGAACTGGTCAGTAAAGGGGAGATATATCCACTGAAATCATCTTACCACTGACCACATGACAAAAGTTTCTAGCATGATTTTGGCGATTCTCTTCCCTCAGTTAAACAAAGTAATAGATCAAACACGGAAAAGAGTGTTTCTTCCGATTTCCAAATACCGAGAAGTGGGGTTGAAAAAACGAGGCGTAGTCGAGATTTTTAACCGACTTCGAGGTGTCTGGATAGAGGAAGAAACACTCTTTCAAGTGTTTGATCTATTACTTCTAACATTCATGAATAATTATAGGAGAAAATCAAAGAAAAAGTTTACGAAATTTAATGCTAATTAGAAACACATTTCCAAACTACCGTCACGGTAGTGATTTCCTTTGTTTTCTCCTCATTAATTATTCATGATATTAGAAGTCTAGTTAAATGTCAATGTTTTGTCTACATTCATTTGGGACACTTGCGGCCTGCTTTACAGACTCGATTGTAAAAAATTGTGTCTGCAAAGCAGACTAGGACGCGTGCAAGGCGATAAGGGATAACATTTTTTGAGCGCTAAAATCATTGGTTTTTCTGTGCGAATTTCTTCTGATTGTTTATTTAGTAATCCTTTCGTACTTCCCTTGATTGACGATACAGAATCACCTCTGCGGTCGCGTGGTATTGAAATCAGGGGTAATAAGTTTGTAATCGGAAATTTTACATTTAAAGAGGGAAGTAATCAATCTTATAAAAAAATTTCGAAACATTTCATAAAAATATATGACAATTCTTAGCATAAAACGTGCGTTTTGGCGTCATGGCCCGTCAAATTCCTTGGATTTAGATCAGCACGTAATCTTGAGAAAAGGATCTATTGTCGTGACTCGGATGGCCACATAAAACGGCCGTGCTGTCTCTGGCTTTTAGAGACGTCCCACACAGAGCGCCACAAGTTTTGGATTTAACTTTCGCGGGTTGACATTTCCACTAAAAATATATCGGGTTTCATGAAATATTTCTTTTATTTGTCTTTAATTTATTTATAACTTTTTAGGGTCATTTTCTTGGTGGACTAAACCGCCATTTTGTCAGGCGTGGTATGCCGCCATCACCGCTAAGCGAGAGAACAAGTCCAAGTACATCAAGCAAAAAGACACCAACTAAACCACCTGCATTTAGTGAAGCACCTGAACAAAAGTTCTTCAAACTAGCAGAGTTGTATGTTAAAAAGCTTCTACGATGAAAAAAGATTATAATACCAATCATTCCATATTAATGCTGAAGTTAACGGCGTTTCCTTATAACAATATAGGTGTAAACATAATCATAACTCCACAATCCTCAGGGCTTTTTGCCACTTCAGCCTCGTAGCGGTGATAAAATTCATCAACGATTTTAGTTTTCTCTTCAGAAGAACGAGAATCTAACAAACCTGAAAGAAATTAAAACAGAAACTTGAGGCTGAGACAATAGCTTCACCGGGATGATATTGGTGTGCCGTTAACATTCCTTTCTTTTAGAACATCGCTTTGGAAATGACTGAAAGCGATTTCGCGTCGTCGTCTTAAGCTGACTTGATTGATCCAAGCATGGCTGGACAAAAAAACGCAGGGTCAGGATTCCGAATCTAAGTGTGCAATGGGGTGGACGACCTTATCATTTACCTGACAAAAGCACACTGTTGCTTCATATACGAATGGCCTCCACATAATTCTTTGCGTGTTGTTTGGCATCTCCCTTTTCTCTCATCCATTTCTCGTTATATGGACAACGCACGATTTTAGTTTCTATAGAAACCAAGTCCAGACCTGCTTTGACGACAGGCGAGTCAGCATTTGAACGGCTTTTGAAACTCTTCTCTCGTTCTGAAATAACTGATGACAATTTGTATTGGCGAACTCCTCCTGCAAAAAAAAAAAAAAAAAAAAAGGTTATAAAGACGCTTAAAATTTCTTCTAGTAAAAGTGATATGTGTGTACACAAACACGTCCTTGCAATATTGCAACTCCTTTTAGATATTCATTGTAAATTCCAATTTTAAATTTTAATTGTAATCTTCAAACCTTGTGTTCTCAAAACAGATGTGAAATTATTGACTGCTTGGTCCTCGTAGATCACATTGATCGGCCTTCGTCTCCATGTTTTTCTCGTATTGATTTAACGCATGCGTAAATGAGATTCATAGAAGTCCCACCATCGGCCGTCCCATAATCCACTATGGTAAACACAGAGCTTTTCTTCAGGACAATAGACTGGACTTCTTTTAAAGCCAAAGGAATCGCTTTCCGCAGTACTTCACACACTGTAAGACTACGAGTTGAATATAAGCCAGGCAAAATATTGAGGGAAATTTGCCTCTAACTTTTGAAACTCGGTTCCAGTCCCCCCAAATTTTACTCATAAATTTTAGTAAAATAGGCAATTTTTTCGAGCAAAGTTTAAAATTTCGTGTTGCTGTGCTTTACTTTTTCAAGATTTACACTTAGATTTCAATCATATGGTTACTGTACTATCTCAAAATGTCAATATATGGTGCCGCTTTACCGGAAGTCTTTTAAAAAGGGTGTGGCTGGGCGATTTTTAACCCCTAAAATTGGATTAAAAGACCGTTGAAATATTTAGTATTTCTGATATTAAAGCGCTTAAGCTCTGTGTAACTATAAACATAAAACCCCACTGTGAAAAGCGATGAGATTTCCCGTTTTCGATACCCTAAAAGATACCAGAGAATTCTGAAATTCTAAACTTCAATTTTAACACCCTAACAGATACCAAGGCTGATTTTTACCCATAAGAGATACGACGAGCATACCCGATACTTTTACCCCGGAGTCCCCACCCCCCTCCCCCGGGGTATCTCTTGGTGTGCTATGAAGTTTTCAACTGGTTCGGAATTAGATTTCAACAAAACTTTGCAGATTAAGGACTATGTTGTGGATAAGCATATTGATATCTTGGCACTCACTGGAACATGGCTCAAGTCCAATGAATCTTCTGATTTTATTACTCGCGATATCTGCCCAAGTGGTTACAACTTTATTAACTCTCCTCATTCTTCTGGATATGGCGGAGGTGTTGATTGCCATTCTCCACAGAAGTAAACTAAAAATAGATTTTTGAACTTTCCGGCCGACTTTTAAATCCTTTGAATTTATGGAATTATTGCTTCACTCTAGCTCACCTACTACACGATGTATTTTGTTTATTGACCAACACCTTCACCCAAGAACCGTCTCACTATTGCCTAATTTTTTGAGGAATTCACCTCGTTTTTGAAACGCCTGGTGTCTACCTCTGGTCAACTTCTATGCGGTGACTTTAATCTTCATGTCGACGATCCTTCTGACTCTGCTGCTCTCAAGTTCTTGGATCTTCTGATTTGTTTCAACCTCGAGGTATTTAACACCTGTTCTCCAACCCACAGTGACAATCATGCTCTGGATTTGATTATGACTAGAATAGAATCAGGGGTAGAAGGGGAATATTCCGTATTCCGCTGTTCTCCAGGGGTGAATATTCCCATTCCTTGATAATATTTCGGAGGAATATTCCTTATTATTTTAGTTTTTAAGTGCTAGGTAGAAGTTAAGTTTTACTTGATACTTAAGCCAATGGTTATTCATTTTATCGACGTTTTATTACCCACCTCGACCATGTTACACTTACTGCATCTGATACTTCATACAAGTCAAGATGGTTGATGCGGAATAAATCGAGAAAACAGCAATGTCTGATCAACGATATCAACAAAACATAACAGCATAATAATGTTCAAGTGTCAACAAATTAAAATGACGACAAGGGTCGACATCTGTAACGGAAAGACATAATGGACATAAAAATGGACAGCCTTCGAGTGGATCGAGTCTAACTAACGAAACTGACTCAGCATCAGTCGTGTTGCCGCTCTACCGGTCCTGGTACTGTAACATTCGCGCGGAGGTCTATCGTCGTCTTCTTCAGATGTGGAATCATCACTATCAATGTCACTATCTGATCCTCCCTGTAAATTCCGTTCGATGCGGTCCACTTCGCTTTGTGGAATCTCGTACAGTGTAATAGCAGAGTCCTTGGTGCTGACATCGATGTCAACCTTATCAATAATTGAGTATGGGGAGTTCTTGTCCCTATAAGCTTCTTGGAAGATAAGACTATTGTCTGAATTGCTGTTATCAAGCCAAAGAAAATCCACTGTTTCTTCAGCAAATTCCAACTCTGTTGCTGACGTACTTTTCACTAGTAGATCCTTCATCATCACGGCAAGAAAAAAACTGAACTGTTCCCTCCGTCTTGCATGCTTCACAGCAACAACATCACGAGTCGCAAATAGAACTTCATATTGCAGCTGCACAGTCAGTGTGTTGTCAGTTGCCTCACTCGACGCTGACTCACCAAGGAAAGAGGTGTGTGGCACTGTGGATCCAGGCTCTCTTCGCTGTAGATCCAAAGATACTGCATAAGGCAAACAACCAGTTTCTTCCTTACTCTTATCTCTTACAGTGTGCTGCCTTACACTCGCGCCAAATGTCGAAGAAAACTCGCGCAGTTGCCGTTTGTCTTCTAACGTCAACCGCTCCATTTGGTGATCCATTTCACTTGTCAAGTCATCGTTCACAGGTGGATGTCTGCAGTTGATAACCTTATCAGGGTAATAGCTTTTTGGGCCCGTGTAATAATGGAAGTGACCCCTGTACATGCGCTTCTGGAGTTCTCACACAAGTAGCTCGTCTTGTCCCATATTCAAGCTGCGTAGGCATCGGGTCGTCTTTTCTCATCAGAGAGAAAAAGTTTTCCACCATAAGGGTAACCATGGCCGTTAGGCGAACTCGAGAGAGCAGATCAGAAGCACCTAGCTCATTCAACAAGTTTTCGAATTTAACAAGGGTCTCGTGCATCATCAGGAATGATTTCCTTGTGCAATATGGGATAATTTGATCAGGTCCCTGAGTTGAAACGCGACCAGTTCTTTCTTTTGTTTGCATTCCGCAAGTTATCAGAAACTCTACAAGCTTGTCGACTATTGCGAATGACTCGGTAAAACTCCTCCTAGGAATTCCTCGATAGTGATCAAGGTTAAAAAGCTGAGCATACGGATATATAACAGCTCAAAGTTCCTTGAAAGACTTTCCGTTGGAAATAACTCTGACAGACCTGTTTCCAGTGTCGCATACAATCAACGATGAACCCATATTCACAAGGCCATGAGGTGAATGCAACCTCGCAGAAGAGACCACGCCATCTTGATTACCAGAGGCATTGCCCTGTCCACAGTATAGAGCCATTTGGTTTCTTCTGTCGCTCAAAGACAGCTTAAAAATGGTGTGGTTACCGCAGGAAACAAACAGTTCATTGCCTACACGACAAATTCCTGATGGAGACGGGAGAAGGGCGTCAGAAACAATACGTCGCAGCATTACTCCTCTGCTACCATGAAGTACTAGAATGCTAGGCTGGTCAACCTGAGCGTTTGCAACGAACAGTTCTTCTTGGTAATACGATAAGCCCATGGGTAATATTTTGTCTTCCAAAGTGTACAGCTTACGTAGCCGTCCCTTGCAAGAATTGCGTGTCACCATATCAGTTAGCTTAAAAACTGTTCCTTGTTCAATGTCCCCAACTTACAAATCGGGATAATCTTGGTCCAGTTTCCGCCCAGTGCATATAGAGAACGGTTTACGTAAATGTGTAGCGGACGTGTATACAACTTTTAGGGTACTTGTTACCGTAAACTTCCTTGTGAGAGGAATTGCGTCTTCCTGGTGGTCACTCTCTGGATCTAACGGTTCGTCTAATACAGCATCTCCCCTTCTTCTAGAGACCAATCTCGATATGTCAACAACTCTGATCGACGCATTGCTGCTGTCACAAACAAACAGAAGGTTTTCATAAATGCACATACCAGAAGGATGGTGGAACAAACTGTTCTTCCCATCGCGTGAACCTGGTCGACTTTCACCAGCAACAGAAGCAATCATGGATGGGCAGTGCAGATTACACATTATGATTTGGTTAGCATTCCGGTCAGTGAAGAAGATTGTCCCTGTTTTTTGATGAACAACCACGCCAAGAGGACCAACAACAGTTCCAGGTCTGTTTTGTTTCCAAAATGTGTACACTTCTGGGACTGTTGTTATCACAATATCTTCAGCTGGAATTGCACGTTGGACTTCAGGCGAAAAGATCTCTAGTGCAGTTTCCACGGACATCCTATCTTTATTCTTCAGTGCCTTTATCGTTACCGCTTTCTTCATCGGCGTAGATATAGCAGGATTACTATCCCTTCTCATGACAAGAAGCATCCTCACGTTTATCACATGGTTGTTGAGAAAAAGCCTACCAAAATACAGCAGATCGGACGGATTTGTTATTGTGTGGAGGATCTGGCATGGGTAGCTGGATGACTTCAGGGTACCGCAATGCTCAACGTTCCATAAAAGCCTTTTGTTTCGACTCACAGTCTGAAGACCAGACAAGCTGCATAAGCCTCACGCACACTTTGTTTGCGTTATAGCAGTGCAAACAAGACCTGGTTGCCGGATGACATTCTGAAAGTCCCAAAGATTAACAGTTGCCACACACAAATTTTCCTTCCCAGCAGCTTTGACATTTAAAATTGTAAGCATCTACTTGATTCTCGATAATGCATGACTCACATGCATCGATAATTTTGCAAAGTTTGGAATGTAGCTGTTCAACAGTTTGCCAGCCACCTTGAGAGGTGCTATAATGAACTGCCACAGGTTGCGACACCACATCATCTAATGATGTAACATGAAACTCTTGTGCCTGGCTATTAAATTTGCAGTTCCTTAGATGGCTGGCTATATCCGCATCCGATTTGCCATCACGTATCTGTTTCACTGCTTCTAGTGAGAGAATAGCTGGCTCACTGAGACCTACAAGTCCATTAACCTGAGACGACATTTGAAGACCAGGCTTTATTGCCATGGCATCTGTAGCAGTTACAACAAGATAACCGGTCATTCCCTCTTTTTTTAGGCTGATGGCCTGAGCGTGCTTAAGCATTGAAAACAGTTGAAGCAAGTCGCTTATGGGAATAGTGTTAGTTAAATGCTGGTTCGGATTCATGGACGTAATACTTAGCGTTGATAGTCCAGCAAAATTATAACTATTTATCCATTGCATAGGTGTCATACTTTGCTCTGCTAAGTGACCTTGTTTGTTACCTCCAATACCATTAAAAAAGCAAGTGGCGCTTTTACCATGAAGAAACTGATTAGATTGTAACCAAGACGCCAATGCTGGGAACTCCTGATAGAAATTGTTCTCCTGTGAGAACAGGGACGAAAGGGCGCGACTACAAAAAGCCTTAACTTCTTCATAAAAAACATGCGTTCTAGGTAGCTGTCCAGAGTCGATAAGATACCATAACATTAAAACAGTTTTGTCCACAGTACATAAGTCTATATCATATCGCTCTAGTCTCGACTCTAGTCATAAGTCCACTGCCTGAACATCTGAATTCTCTGCATGACCCTCTGGCGCTGGCGCTGTTTTTTTCTGGTTTTGTGCTATCAATGTTAGTAGCATTCTTATATCTTCGCCATGGGTCTTTTTAGAACTGTGGCATGATTTAACATGCTTTTCGAAATTCTGGATATTAAACTCTTTGCAGGCAATGTTTTTGTTGCAGGATTTCTCGTAGAGGCATTGAACTGTACCTTTGTTTATCACTTTGGCCTTGTCTCCATGTTTACTGAGAACTCGAGCACAAAACTCTTCTAGTCGTTCCTCTTCTGGTCGCTTCTTTTTATCCTTTTTTTGGTTTGTATCGCCGCGCTTGAGCACTGCATCTGTTACCTCCCGTGTGAGAGCTGCCTTCTTGGACTCAACCTGAATAGAAGCCTTAAAGCATTCTTTTATCTGGGGTACTTTGTTCTCCAAATATATGCGACACAGGTTTGTATTGTATTTCACGTTACTTGCATTAGCAGAAAAATAACGGAGACAGCTTTGCAGGTCTTTGTCATTAACTACTGGCATTTGATGTGTGTAGTGATGTGTGTAGTGTATTGTAGTGTGTAGGTATGATCTGATTCAAATAGAGCTTTAATCTCACTTAAAGCATCATTCAGCTTTATTGATGTGACATTCTCTTTTTTCACCGACCATCTTCTACACTGGTTAGGTGGGTAGCTACGTGGGGGATTTGGAGGTGGCAACGGAGGCTGAAGTAACAACGTTATACCAAATTCATCTCCATTGTCTAGAGAAAATATTGGCTGCCCCTCTGTTGGCAAATGGATGAGATGATTTGACGTATCTGTAGATAGTAGAGTTAAATGTTTAAATAAGAACATGTTGATTTACATACATTATTCCAGGGACCAAAACAGTGAGTCAAATTTGTCATTAACCATGTATCAAATCTAATCGACCCATGTATCAAATATGATATTTCGCAAAAACATGCATGGAGAGCAGGATAAGAATTGTTCTTTTATGAATTATATAAAGTAATTGTACTTTTTCCACTTAGAAACCCGAAATAATGGTACACTAGGTTATTTCATAGAAAGAATCGATTCATGGGTGAGATTCATCTTATAATATGTACTACTGTATAAAAGTATTGAAGGTTTTGGTGTCAGCTGGTCATTGGCTCATGATCATGATCATGAACATCCATTTTTTTAAATTATTGATTAATTAAGACAACATAACAAGACTACTTACTGGTATTATCCCCCAGGTCCACTTCCTTTGGACTACTGCTTGGGAAGAAGTCTGTCATCTTCCAAAAACAAACGTGATTGGTGCTTTAGATAATTAACTAATTTCAAGGGTGTTCATGTCTCAGTTGCATCCTATTTGAACTTGACTCTGAAATATTTCTTTTTTTTTTTTTTTTTTTTTTTTTTTTTTTTCCCTCGCGCTGATAAAGAACCCTGTATACAGTTTTATTGAAAAAAAAAAAGGGGGGGGGGGGAATATTGAACTCTTAACCAATAAAACATACTAAGAAACAATTGGTTTCCTTGCTCTGCTTCGCATTGAGCACTCTCAGTGAAACGGGACGAATGAAATCTCTATTTGTAATTGGTTTCCTATTTCTAAGGCCACAAGTACAACAACATATGGTGAAATATGGCTGTCTTGAAACGGAAATCATTTGGGCATGAAAAACTGAGGTCTATAAAATGGAAAGTTTCATTTGTACAAACAAAATAAAGCTCACATGATTTCTCTAAAATTACCCATCTTAATATACGGACACCAGTTAAGTTAATACACACTTCGAGATGTCCCTTGGGTGTCTGAAACAGCGGGGTTCCAGTGTACAACAATGACCTAAAATAAACATTGAAAACATGATATAAAAGGACAAAAAACACAACCAAGCGCACTAAGCCAATTCTAAAATGATAAGGTTTAGGTTTCGATAAAATAAGTTCAAGAGTAAAGTTGAACGAAAATTAAGCTTACCTTTTTTTGGACTGTGGTTCTTTTGATGAATCAGGATATATTTTGCTTCTGGCTGTACAAGTCTGGCGACTGTGATCTGCAAAAGAAATAACCGGCACTAAGTTCCTTTATAGTGAGCTCAAGTTCTCGGGAATCATCAACTGTGCTCAAGGTTGTAGTCATACTTTAGTTGTAAGCTTATTTTATAGATTAAAACGAGCAAATCACTAAAGAGCAACAGGCAAGCTTACCTCTCACGTTGTTTCGATTCGTGTTTACTTCGTTCGATTCTACGTTTTTACGTTCAGAACTGTGACGATGTTTTTTCTTTTCTCTTTCCCGCTCTCTCTCCCGTTTTTTTTTTTTTTTTTT
>WUAP02137839.1:0-12740 GCA_015163945.2 Stichodactyla helianthus
AAAGAAATAATTCCCAAGAGTGACATCACGTGGTCTGAAATGGGTAAACAAACAACGAAGCTGAAAGGGTCTATTGTCTCTTTATTCCCATGAGAGTAGAAAAATCTGAATAAGAAAGCATTTTTACAAAGCATTCTCGTAGTGGTAGAAAAGTAACGCCATCATGCAAACATCCTATTGGATTAAAATAATGATTCTATTCCAGACAATAAAAAAATAAAAAGAGAAATCACGAAAAAAACACTGTAGCTGTTCTACCTTCAACTTCGAAGTTAAGCTCATTCTGGCACGTCAATTCTGTGAGGGAAGAAAGAAACCTTGGCGAGAGACAGTCAACTTTTTTGTGGTCACTAGAAATGATTTATAAAGAATATGTTAAATGAGTTTGTAATTGATAGTGTCCGTGGGTCAGAAAACGGGCTTCCGAGAATTACGGAATTCCTACACTTTCTTTCTGAAGAATTAAGCAAAGTATATAGTCCGCATTAAACATTAAAATGGCGTCGAAATTCGTAAGCTTTAAACCCAGAATTCTTGAAGCAGGAATAACTGACAACAGACCTCTTTACGTTCGGTGCAATGTCTTTTTTTCATTTCAGATCACGTGTCATTCCCTTGGGTTTTGATTTATTTTTGTTTTGTTTTTGTTTCTCGGAAACGTTTGAGAAGACACGGTAATATAGATGAACCTCCAACAAACAAGCTTATTCCCAAGAGGATGACACGTGATCTGAAATGGGAAAACATTACACCCAAAAAAAGGGGTCTATGGGTTGTTTTTTCTTGTTTTGTTGCCAAGGTACCAAGCCAGCCCCACCCCCCACCCCCCAAAAAAAAGCTTTGCTGCCCACTACTGTGTTTAGGACTCTTTGCATGTGCTCACATATAAGCTCTTTTACACAAGGATGATAACTTTACCTGGAAATCAAGTCACTGTTTACATTTCCAGTCACTAACAAAGTTTCAATCTGAAAATGAGTGAAAAGAAATGAAAGAAGAAAAAGATTTTGTTCTTTCCTAATTTAAGAATTGTCCTGTCCTATCTACATTTTTCTCAATCCAACTCCTCCCTCAAATTATTTTTGGAACACCATGCATTTAAATATTGTGATTACAAATTCGAACTGCTCTAACTTCTAAAATCCTTACCAGAGGTCTGACAATTGGTGCTGACACCAATGGCACACAAATGTCAGATAGACTTTGTAAACTGAGCCCTTGGTGTTTCAAACTTGGAACTAAATCACTTGGAAAGACAAATTATTTTTAAGACCTTTGTGTTGCTTTGTGTGGTTCATGCAAGAGTGAATTCTTAATCAACAAGTAAATAGTTGATAACTAAATACTAGAGTGCAAACACTTAATCCATGAAACAGTACTAAATATATTTTGTACTAAATAGTACAAAATAGTAGAATGTCTGTTGTTTTCTATTGTTTCATCAGTGTTATTTAGTACTAAATAATGCTAAGTATGCAGTACTGTTTCACAGATTAAGTGTTTGCACTCTATAGTATGCTCTAAATTGTTAGTAATTGTTTCACAGATATATATTGCTATGCAGGGGCGTAGCGAGCCCTGAACAAAAGTGGGGGCGATACTCCTGAGAAAAATTAAAACAACAAAAATTAATCAAAATTAACTTTATTTAAACGTTATAGAAAATCTTTAGAGATATTTCCATAAGGCCTACATTTTAGAAGGTAGAAAATTTAAATGTATAAATATTCCTGTTGCAAAACTGAGTGATATATTTAGCAAAGAAGTTTAGATAATCAATTTAAGCGAAGAAATATGGTGACAGCTCATCAAAGAAAAATATGGTCGATCTGAAAATTTTAGGGGGGGCGATCGACTCTCCATACGCTGCATGCCAATATGGCATCCAATTAGAATTGCTATTGTTCTGGACTCACTAGCCTCTCATACATGTGAAAATGCTTTTGTGTTTCCACTTGAACACAAGGCTAGTGAGTCCAGAACAATAGCAATTCTAATTGGATGCCATATTGGCATTCAGTTTATAATCCCTTTCAATTAGGTATTGCATGTGTTTTGAGGTAGGGGATGAACTCACTTTACCCTTCTTTTTTCATACATTTGAGAGTTAATAGCTGTGGACACATGAAAAGATTCTCCATTCCATACTCTAAACTCTTGAATATACAGAAAAGGGTGGAAGGGCTTGCAGTCAAGATGAAGGCAAGTTTGCTTAAGTAATTGAGGACCCACCTCATGCATGATTCATACAGAAGTCATGGTTCATACAGATTTCTCAGTGAAAACTTCCAAAACTTTTCCAAAACTTTTTCAAAGCCTATTGCCTCAAATTTCCAAAACTGCTGACCAAAAGTGCCAGCGGGGCATTGAATTGCAGCAGGCAAAAAAAAACATCGGCGTTTTTAATTAATACAATGAAAACAGTTCTTTACAAGGTAGGAGCTGGGCAACCGACAAAAAATTCATAATTTTTCCATAGCCCAGTGGTCAAAAAAGGAATTTTCCAAAACTTTCCAAGTCTGGAAAAATGCATTATCAATTTCCAAAACTTTCCAAGACTTTCCAAAACCCGTACAAACCATGAGAAGTTCAAGGAAAAATTCCAGGACTTTTCAAGGATTTTTCAATGACTTTTTGGGGCTTATTAAGAACTATTTTTGAATGTCTTTTATAAAAGTTCCTAAAAGCCAAGGAGCCAAATGCATGCCATCTTTAAATTATCCAGAACATGCTGGGTACTATAGAAACTCATCCCCAGGATTTTCTGCCATTTTAAAAACAGTGACAAGAGAAGGCCCTGACACAAAGGCTTTGTTACAAGAAATGACTGATGACTAAGATTTATCTTGCTTTGGGGTTGACTAAGAATTATGCCAACAGCAACCACAAAATTCAAGGTCAAATTGGAATTTTTCAGGAGAAATTGAAAAAATTCCAGGACTTTTCAAGGACAAAAATCAAATTTTCCAAATTTAAGGAGTATTCAAGGACTCAACACATTTTGAAGGACTTTTCAAGGCTTGTGCAAATCATGCCATGGGGAATACTGGATATACCCTGTGGGAAAAGGAACATATATGGAATGCCTAGTAACCAGGATGGTATCAAGTTGAGGGTGGTGTATACAAATGTAAATATTTGTTGCATTTTTGTAAAAATAATAATAATAATATACTTTGATTAAGACCTTTGTCTAATCAAAGCTAAATTTTGATTCCTATCCATTCAAGCAAATCACAGCTAATAGAGGAAATTTAGCAAAGGTTTATTGGAGAAATACTACTGTCTACAGGTTGTTACATCTTGATATAGCTTCTATTAATATTGCTACCATACTTTAAAGGTCATATATCTGCTGTATGTGATAAACTGCAGTATCACTTATTACCAATGAGTGTGCATACTGATCATTTTCATTGAAACAACCATCACTGAGATAGTATTCAATGAAATGTTCACTCTCATCAGCAAAAACAGCTTTCAGCTTCTGATAAACGTCTGGAGATAGTGGCTTGTTGATGTATTCTTTCCATGAGTTATATTTACCACCACCATCATCATCACTGTCATCATCATCTTCTACTTCTCTTTTTTCCCCTCCTTTCACGATCTTTCCATCCTCATCAAGTTCATAGGGCTCTATTTTCAGCTCATCTACAAACCAATAGGGCTGCAAAGTCGTCAAGATGGAATCCATTGCTTTTGCCTTTGAAATATATTGACAACTCTTAAGAACGTCTTCATAGGATAAGACTTCAAGGGCGTTTTCATCCATGTATCCAAACATATCCCACAGGGTCTCACAGATGGCATTCATTATGGGGTCTTCTTTGTCTTTTCCTTTAGTAGTAAAAGGATACAAGGGGTTCAAGCGTAGCATCAACGTCATGGTGGAATTATCGTTCAACATTAGCTGTTTGAGCTCTGCATTTCTCAGTCCATTGTCAAATTCTACGAGCTCGGGAAGTGGATTGGGATACCATCTTTCTTTGTCAACCTTAATGCTAGTTTTCCACATGTGTGAGACCATTTCATAAGCTGATTTTCCTTTTTCGACGACAATGTACTCTCGAAAAGGGATGAATTTCTTCCAAACCACGTCCAGTCGGGCCAAACTATTCCACTCCTTACAAACGCAGCAAGCTACTACCACATCCCTCATAGGCAGATAACGAATGACACGTAGGATGACAATTTCGGGAAGGCTGTAAAACGAGCCAGCTTGACTACCACTTTCGAGCGCTTGAGCTGCCATCTTGGAACCACAGGTAGCCCAAACTATCAGACTCTCAAATGATTTATGACAGCGCACGTTCCGCCTGAGCAACATAAGCATAATCATAAGCAACATAGGTGTGAGAAAAGACAAGCACTGCTAATGAGCAGTATAATACTGAGTCTGCGTATGTTGCTTATGCTTATGTCGCTGGTGAGGGCCAGACTTAAATGCCCGGCAGCTTCAAACATTCGCCAATAACTTTGTGAAAAATGTCAAGCGCTTCTCGTGAGCTAGATGGATTGGTCCTTTCGGTTTTCTGATTTTTCTCGGCATAGTATACAATCGTGGCACTTGCATTTTTCCTAAACACTGCCGGTCGCGATCTCAAAAAGACTAAATACCCCGCAGTCCAAACTTCGACGTCTACACTGCGCCTAACAAATTTTTAGAAATTAAGAATAATGGACAATTAGGAGTTTTTGGTGGGCAATAAACCTTCACCCCTCCCCCCCCCCCTCCAAAAAAATATATATAAGGGAAAATAAAGGAAACATTGTCAGGGTTCCCAGTCATTTTGAAAAACTAAATTCCCTGTCGACTATTCCCTGACTTTTCCCTGTTTAAATAACCAATTTCACTGACCACTTTGCACAAGAAAAACAAAAACAATTTATATGTTTTGTCCACAACAAACGTTTATATCTACAATGACAATCACATCATTTTTTAAAGATGCCAATGGTTTATAAATACAGAGAAAAATCAGAAAGCCGAATAAAGACCAATCCATCTAACTCACGAGAAGCGCTTGACATTTTTCACAAAGTTATTGGCGAATGCTTGGACTGCCGGGCAATTAGTCTGTTTGAGACCGTGAGCGGGCTGCCGGGCATATAGACACAACGTAGCACGCTAGACTCTAAGTGAATTTATAGTCAATATCAGTATTTTAATCAACCTTAAATTCATTACAGCTCATAGAACTGTTTGATATGAAAAACTGCTGTGTTGCTTATCAAGAGTGAGTATGCATATTCGAAATTCTCGTTAAAACAGCCATCACTTAGAAGATATTCAATGAACCGCTCACTACCATCGGCGAAAAAAGCTTTAATTTTGCGATAAAGCTCTACAGGAAGTCGCTTGTTAATTCTTGTCTTCCAGGCTGTTTTGTCTCCGTATGATCCAAATATACTCTCAGAATCAGAGACAGCTACATTCTCTTCTATATCTTCTTCTGGTAGGCTTCCGACCTCTTGATTTCTCCCTCCTTCATTAACTATATCTCCCTCTTCGTCCAGTGTATAACGTTCGAGGTCTAGAGCATCCAGAAACCACCTGGGTTCTAACGTCTCCAAAATTTTTTTCATTGCTTGTTGACGAGTTTTGAATTTGGCCATCTTCATGACGTCCTTGTGGGAATGAACTTCCAAAGGACACCCATCTTTGCGTCCAAAATTCTCCCATATTTCCTCACAAATTTTATCCATCGTTGCATCTTCAGAATCCTTCCCTTTGGTCGTGAATTCGTAACGTGGATTTAGCCTTGCTATCAACGTCATGGAAGAACAACGTGTATAATAATTATGAAATTCTGCTTTTCTCAGCCGCTTCTCGTACTTCACGAGCTCCGGCATTGGGTTGGGAAGCCACCTTTCGTTGCCAATTCGAACTCTTTTTTTCTTCCACAGCTTAGAAACTATCTGATAGGAACCATGAGCCTTGGATGGCGGTTCGAACCAAGGCCATTTTGGCACGAACTTCTTCCAGAGTACATCCGAATGAATAACACTTTTCCACTGCTTACAAACCAAGCAAGCCCTTCCCAAGTCATGAATAGATAAGTTACTAAAGATCTTCAAGAGCACGACGTCTGGAAAACCATATTTTTCACTAAAATATGGTTTCGCTTGTTGTTGACTTTCTCCTCCTTCTGCTGCCATGTTATTCTTGGTCACGCTTCGATTACGATAATGCGTGAAGTGTAACCTTGGGCCCTCAGTTTGACATCGCGAAATTGAAATGTCCGCAGACAAAAACGAAACAAATCCAATATCATTTTTCAGAAATAAACATTTTTCGGATAGATACGAGCAACTCATTACTGGTTTTTCTTTTAGGGAAAAGAAATTGGAAGTAATTTTATTTACTTACTTGACTAAGGGGCTCCATTTTGTCCCATCATGTTTCATCAGGTCATAACAAATAGAATTAATAACCTGTTTAAATTAAAGCGTTAATTATGATTAAAAATGAAAGGGTGCCAACCCGTCCCCTTCTCTTTCATCTTTTTTATTTCAGCCCTCAGGCCAAAATGTTACTGTATTCAGTTTGCCAACTCATAATATTTGCTGTGCCTGTCAATTAGCTGTCACTATATTTCCTCACATTAAATTATATTTGTCAAACAGTGGGAGGAACTTGGTTTGGTAACCCAGGAAGCTAAAAGTGAGCAAATTACCACTTTCCCTTATTGTTGCCCCATCTTAATTATACTTATGATATGAATATGTGGACCACATGGCACTATGAAATACATGAACTAGAAATAATGGAAAGTTATAGTGCTTAGAAAGGAGGTTATTAAGGTCATGGGTTCAAATCTCAGCGAGGTTGGAAATTAATTTTTTAGAATTTATTTTCAAGGGTCTTTCGTCTGGAATAACCTCCTTTCTAGGCACTATAACTTTCCATTATTTCTAGTCCATTAATTATACTTAGATAAGCCATACAGAACATATCCAAGGGATCCTTCCTATTTGGTATTGCATGTAGTGAAGGCATGATTTGTTGAAGTCAGTGGAGAGTGCCCCCTTACTATTATATTATCCTGCCCCCACCCTTAGGTATGAGAAGCCTCTGAAACTTTCCCCAGATCACCCAAAATCTTTCTATTACTTACCTTCTCAGTCATTGTTTGAGTTGCTTCTGTTGCTGTGTTACCAATAAACTGACTGATCAGAAGGACAGATGATGGACATGCTGGACTTGGGCTGACCATGTGCCGAAGCTGTGACTAGTAGATTAAAAAATCATATTCTTTATAACAATAATAAAACTATATTTGAATTCATTGGGAGACTAAAAACCTAGAGTTAAATATAGAGGTCAGACAAAGGTTTTGAATGGTATGTACAGCTTGGACTCCCCCTCACATGCACATTGCTATTAAAAAGATGTGTAACATTCAAAATATTAGCTAGATATAAAATCCTTGTCTATTGTCAGTATCCATCTAACTAAAATTCAGTTGCACACCTGTGTCCAGGCCATGGTCTTTCTTGTTGCACTGTCTGCTGAATCCCCCACAGAAGAAAGAGATATAATACATTGAAATAAGACTTTTACAGCATTCTCTGGAAGAAAGACAAAAACTTTGAGAGGGATTATGAGGGGTATTGGGTTAGAGAGGACTGAGAGTATATTCCAGTAGGTTCATAAATAGAATTGACTGGGTTAAGGAGTAATATCAACTTACCTTCTCCCTCACTGTGGCATGAAGTATTTTTATTATATACCAAGTGTAAAAGTTCAATTTTCCTCAATTTCTATTGGTCAAAAGTGTATCACATGAACGTAAAGAAATTAGACTGTCTCCCTGGCGACAAGTCTGGGAGGGCAATATGTTGTAGACCAGGAAAAACAAAACCGGAAGTCACGTGACTGAAAAAATTTCAAAACCGGAAACCAGAATCCACCACATTAGCATGCGCATTTTCAAAATTCATTCTTTCTCTATTTTTTCTTTCTTTGACACTTGGTATGATAATAAAGCACTTATTTACTGGGACCTCAGGAAAGCAGTATGCTTTGTGGTCCCTCAACCGCTGATGTTTCCCTCAGCTCTGCTTCGAGAAACATCAGCAGTCTCGGGACCAGAAAACATACTGTTTCCCTCAGTCCCAGTAAATAAGGGTTATAGTGTTTACTTGTCAAAGTGGGGGTGGGGAGTGGGGTTCCAGCAAACATGTTGACCTGTCATCATGACTCAACTTCTAGGTCTGCCCTCCCTCCCCCTCTACATGCATTTCCAGTTCATCCCATATTTACCTGAACACTGTACTACATAGTTTTGGGTTAATGTTCCAAGTAGTTTCCCAACACTTGGTATTTCCTGAAGAATTGCTCTTGGGTTTCCCTGTGAACAAATGACAAAAACAAATTATATCAAAGTGTGTGATTATAGAAAATGTCCATACTATCTCTTCAGGGGAGTGATTTGTGATTTCTGTTTCCAAGGGGTGGAAATGGCCTAATGAGGCTACTGCAACAGTCAATGTAAACCCCAATTTCAATTCTTTTTTAATACCCTGTCGCCCCACAGGAGAGAGAAATCTCTGTCTTTTGCCTCCCCACTCTCTTTGTAACCAGGTCCAGTTTTAACTTTTCAAGAGAGGGATATATGTGGGGGCAGTGGATCAGCAACATTCCCTTCGGGTTGAGGACATTTTTTCATTTTCACAGAGGTCAAATTCCAAGTCCCCGGCGGTCATGCCTGGGTTGGGTTGGGGGGATTTACATTGACTGGTGCATAAACCTCCTGGAAGGGTTACTAATATATTAGCTTAGAAAACAAACAATAATAAATGAAACCTTTTTCTCGATGAAGTCTTTGAGTTGGTTCAAAAAAGTTGTCAAATCTTCCAAGCTGTCAAACAAGATTTGATCATTTTCCCTTCTGTCACTTTCCACGGATGATTTTTGTAAAATATTCAACCATTTCTTCACTTCTTCTTCACAGATCATACCTAAAAACGTCTGTTTTTCTACTCAGACCTTTAGCTCGCAATCAGAAACATCTAATCAATAATTTTCGCCTAAATCTAAAATAAAATGTATATTTTGTTTTTACTGCCATGACTGAATTTGACTGAATGCGCGCGGGAAACTGGGGAGAAAAGGACAGGGAACCCAACACACAAGTTAAGAAAGTGTAAAATTATTTCTAAAGAATTGTTAACGTTAAATTTGAGGGTTAAAATATTTCAGCTTCATAAATGAAAACTAGTACAGTGTAAAGAAAGTAATTCTTGACGAATGACGAATCACTGTCTTTGGCCTTTGGTTTCAAATTGGAGTTCCTGTGCTTTTAATATGAGACTGAGGCTCGTCAGTCAAACTTCATTTTCAAGATGGCGGATGACTGCGTCTCGAGGAAAGCGAATCTTTTCTTTTCTTTTTAACATGTAATGGATTTAGAATGATCCTTCGGCGTTATTCTTCGATAGTATTGTTATTAATATGTACACTGGTGTGTGTTGGCGTGAGCGAAGATAAACATGTAGTGAAATGTGAGGATCTACTCTATGGACAGTATCCTTCTTGTCTCGATAGTTTTACCTCAATTTTAGTGCGTCCTATTTCTTTATTTTTATTCACATTAATAACGTTTCTTGATATCTAGTATATTTAGTCCTTGACTTTGCTTATATACAAATGCGACAAGCCAGTTATCGACTCGAAAACCCAATCTGCGGCAGGATGCAATAAGAATCATACTGTAAAAGGTATTAAGATCTACGCCGTTGTAGTTAAGCTTAATGCTGTTCATATTAGACAGCTTATTTAATACTAATTGTTACAATACCTTTTTGACAAGCTTTGGTAAGAAGATATATAGTACTTTTTGAGCATGAGACGTTAGGTACATTACATGATTTCTATATTTGACGTCAAAGCAAACCTGGAGCTTAATGAAGTACCTTGGTTGAGGCCTTCAGGCAAATTATCCTGGGGCTATCAATGGAAATTAAATAAAAAGGAAATACTTTGGGCATTGGGGTAAAAGCTAACTGGGAATGCTTATGTCAGGCAGTGGATACTATTAAAGGGAGATAGCAGGGCTGGTGATTTAAACTGTTATATGGATGTATGCAGATGAGATGCAAATAAGCCATATACATCGTATTGACCCAATAGCCTTACTTCAGTGATGCTTGAAGATCATCTCATTGTGGGCTCAGCTGTAATAACAGCTATTAGTATCCACCAAACTGTAGGCTATCACAAATCCTGCATTCGGATTGGTTACTCTACTAGGGGATTATTCGTGATAACCCATGGTTGAGAAAAGCACCAGTTTAGAAAAGAAAAAGAATGGTGGCTGAATCGTGATTTGCAGATGTTTCTTATTTTAAGTTTGACCTACAAGTTGGTGGATACTAAAACAATTAGACTTCTTGCCCTAATGGGCCACAAGTCAAATAGCCCACTCAGCCTATGGCCTCGTGGGCTATTGACCCTTAGCCCATCCAGGCTACAGGTCTAATTGTTAATAGACCTTTTTTGAATTCGCCGAATACTGCTGTGTTTCTTGATTACAGACTCATTTCTACAGGGTTAGCCTCATATTAATGTCAATATATGCATAAATAATAAAGATAGAACGAAGAATGCACGACTTTAACAATAAAAACACTTTGAAATTCCACGGACCTTCACTGAAATGTGTGAATATTCTACACAAAAACGAGGCTAACCCTGTATAACGGAGAACTTGAAACTGGAGTATTATAACATGTGTCACACTCCAAGGTCAGCATCAAGTATCAGATAATATGCCATGTAATTGATAGCAAGATGGAGTCACTCCAAGGCTCAAAATAACAGCCAGTCAAAGCAAAATATCCAGTCCGAATTGGCACTTGTTTGGCCAAATGCTTCTTACATCACATTCAATAGCCAAATGTTGAACATAGTGACTGACCAGAAAGGAAATATGCAAATTATAGTTAATGTGGCCAGTCATGTCCAGCCATTGACAGCCCATTATGAGCTGTGCACTCAGGAATTGAACTTTGCCCATGCACCAAGAAGACTAGTGGAAGTCACAGTGCAGTGTTAGCTGATACTATGGGCTGGGAATATTAGCTGGCAGCAAACAGTGACCGGTATAAATTAGAATTAGGCAATAAAGATATAGCAATCTTAGGAGCCTTTCTACTGAGGGAGTATACCTATGACAATGTGAAAAAATGGGCACAGTATTTTCAATTGATATTCTGATCTATACATGTTCCTGCTTCACAGTTGATTGCAATTTGACTGATGGATTAAAATGTGACTCTAATGGAAACCTTGTCACCAAGTTCAAAAGGGATGTGCCCTGTAGATATACGTAAGTAACTATAAATAAATAAAAATAAATAAAATAAATCTCTTTATTTAAGTGCCTAGTCGTTCTAGTGCTTTTCACACTAATTGGGGGCACTATCACTCACACACACTACCACTACATTGACTGTTTTTAAGCATACAACTCTCAGCTCACATTGATTTTTACGGAGGAGGGAAAACCAGAGAACCTGGAGAAAAACCCTCATGGCAAGGGAGAGAACAACACATCTAACAAACTCTACTCTTATGTGGCATCCGCAGGGCTCAAACCAGAGACCCGATCCGTTGGACCACAGTGGTGAGAGGCAAATGTTTTACCACTACGCCACCCATGCCACCCTTAATTCTTTCTTGAAATAATAATTTAGCTCAACTTTTATGGTATAAAAGGTTTTCAAGAGCAATGCTTATCTTTGATATTTTTTAGGAATGGCTATTCCTATAAAACAGCATTACTTCTGTCTATATTTCTTGGCATGTTTGGCATTGATAGATTCTACCTGGGATACCCTGCAATTGGTAAGATGTTAGACATGGCCTCATCAATGTAAAACCTGCAGAAATAATTTCTTTTTATAAATGAATAGTGCAGAAAAGGACTAGCTATCTATTATTGTTGTCTATAATTTTCTTATAGGTCTATTAAAGTTTTGTACTCTAGGATTTTTCTTCTTATTCCAATTGATAGACATCCTTTTGATAGCAACACAGGTATGCTAGTTACTTTACTATGAATTACCAAATCAAATTCTTTTATATGTTCTACTTGGATTTTGAATCAACTCATGTAACAGGTAGATGATGATAATTGCTGTGGGGATAGTGATAATGATGGTGCTGATGATGTTAGTGATGGGGACTGATGATCTGTAAATGAAGTTGTGAGGATGGTGGTTGGTGATGGTGGTGATGACGATGGTAGTGGTAGTGGGTGGGGTTCATGATGATAGTGATAATGGTGGTGGTGGTGGTGGTGGTGGTGATGATGATTGTGGGTGGTGGTGGTGATGGTGATGCTGGTGCTGGTGGTTACGGTGATGGTGGTGATGGTGGTGCTGGTGGTGGGTGGTGGTGATGGTGGTGATGGTGGTGCTGGTGGTGGTGGTGATGATGATTGTGGTGTGGATGGTGGTGGGTGGTGGTGATGGTGTGGGGGTGGTGGGGAGTGGTGGTGGTGATGGTGGGGGGGGGGTGGTGGTGAGGGTGGTGGGTGGGGGGGGTGGTGGGTGGTGGTGGTGGGGGTGGCGATGGGGATGGGGGGGGGGGGGGGGGGGGGTGGGGGGGGTAGTGGGGGGGGTGGGGGGGGGGGGGTGGGGGGGGGGGGGGGGGGGGGGGGGGGGTGGTGGTGTGGGGGGGGGGGGGGGGGGGGGGGGTGGGGGTGATGGTGGGGGGGTGGTGGTGGTGA
>WUAP02137850.1:0-12735 GCA_015163945.2 Stichodactyla helianthus
ATGTCTTATTTAACCACTTTTACTTCTGACACCATGTCTTAAAAAATACCAAGATGGCGGGGTACAAGACCAAGTCCTTTTTTATTACTGCGCATGTCTATTACATATGAATCTCATTAATATCATTACACATTCATCTATCTTTCATTTCATCCCTTCTTGCATTTATCAATTTATACATCTATTCTTCCTTCCTTCCACCCATCCATCCTACCATTATCCCTTTTTCTCTCTTTCTTTCTTTGCCTTTTGACACTTGAAAGAAGCTGCATAATTGCCTGAATAAACTTAACCTGTCAAACAAAATCTGAGAAGCACACTACATTTTTTAGTTTGACAAAGTTGTAGGTGAATTCTCAAGTGAGAAGAGTAAGAGCCTGGAAGTGGTGAATAAATTATTCAAGAAAGAACCAGCACTTGATATCAGCAAGGTAAGATGCACTTTCTGACTTAAACCAAACTAAAATCACCAAATACTGACAAAGATTCATCAAACCAAAGGGGTTTCTATTGCTCTGAGTTGACCATTTTGCTCATTTTGTTATAATTATATTTTATAAGGCTGTTAGCAAACATATCACCAAGACACAGAAAAGGTAAGTCATACTTTAAGGGTAAGAAATAAAGAGAGTAAGAAAGAAGGGAAAAGAAAATGACTGTACTAAAAAGAGAATGCCAGAGAATAGAAGGGAAGTAAAGGAAAAGGAAAGATAGAAAAGAAAAGGGAAGAGAGGAAAAGACAAGCTAAGAAGGGAAGACAATGGTAGGGAAGGAAAAAAGAGAGAAATTAAAAGAATAGGAACACGTAACAATGGACCTCTTTAGTTTGAGTATGATGTTTATCCATTTTAGATCACATGTCATTCCCTTGGGTTTTATTGCTTTGTTTCTCGGAAACACTTGAGAAGAGACATTCATATGTATGAACCTCAAACAAAGCATCTTACTCACAAGATAGAGAATGACACGTGGTCTGAAATGGGAAAACATTACACCCAAGCTCATCCATTGGCATAAGATTTTTATCACACGAAATAGCAACTTGTATTGCATTGTTTAACAAAGCTTAAGTAAAGTGCTTCACATTGTGTCTTTGCCCTAAAAACATAATATTTCTTCCATAGCGCTGCGGAGAGAAACAAGCAAAACAGTCAGCGAAAGAAGATGGGAAAGAAAGGATTAAATAAAAAATCCTCGTCTTCAAAGCAAGGCAGTAAAAAGGGAAGGAAAAAATGAATCAAATTTAATAATTTTTGAATTAAGGTTTTTGTAAAGCAATAGAAATTCGCCTTTTATCAAATTCAGCCGAGGACAGGAACGAACTTGTGCCACACAGAACTATGGGGCTGAATTTAGGGACAGGATCAAAAGGTGCCACCATCGTGCATTGTATTCTGGGATTGATTTTTGGGACGAGTTAGAATTCGTGCCCAGTCTTTCTTTGAAAATTAAAGCATTATATTGACATGTTATTCAGACTAGTGTCTTGTTTTGTTGAGTTGATTTGAAAGAAAGGCATTAAAAATGTTGAACTTTGAACAAAAAATTGAAAAGCAATGCACTTTCAGTTCTTATTTGGTGCTTTTCCTTTGAAATTTTTTAATTGAGACTGAATCCAAACGAGAAACAAATTTGAAAGTGAAAGGAAAAATTGAACTCTCTTTAGAAGTGCATGATTTGTCTAGCTTGAGACACGGCGTCAGTCCTTCCCCACTTTATTCTGGAAAAGCATAAAAAAACAACGAAATAAACTGTCTATTTGAATGCAATTTATCGCGAGGAATTATCAGTTTGCCAAATAATTCGTAAAGAATTCTACTTATATTAATAACATCGTTTTGAAATAATAAATTCGTAATAAATCTGTCGGCCATTTCGAGGATTTATTATTTTTTTGATGTTTTGTTGTTGAGTTTTGCTTAATCAAATCCTTGTGATTCCAACTGCTTTTTGTTTCTACCTCTCGGATCCAGAGGCCATTGAATAGAACCTTGGGAATCCCAGGGTGTTCTGTTTTAGGCGCGCACTTAGGCCAGCATTTCCAAGGGGTCGCTCCACCGTAATTACGTCCCAAAAATCTATAACCAACCCGTGAAGGGGGTAACATGGACCCTAAGATCTAGAATCCTCCTCTATAGGCTTACCCGCTACGTTTCTGTTCACAATTTCACCCTTCGACACACGAGACATAGGGAATTTAACACTCGTGTACAGTGTTAAATTAACACTTTTCCCTCGTCCCCGGAGAAAAATTCGCTGTTAAAATTGTCGAGGTCGTTGCTGTTTAATAGTTAAAACTGTTGAAGTACGCTTTAAATTGCCTGTATCACCGTGCATTCACGCTGTTAAATGCGCGTTGAATCACGGTTCCCCACCTTTTTCTAGAGGTCGGGGAACGGGGCTTTCAATTGAACAGTGAATAATTTTCTGAACAAGAAAAGAAAAGAAAATCGGTCGAAAAAAATAAAACACCTAAGAACCGTAAAATGAGTTTGAAACCTCAAACAAATGCAGAATTGTTGAAACACAGGATTATAAAAATGAATTTAATTAATCGTGAAGTTTCTTTCTTTGTATCAAGTGTATTGAATGACGTTATGGCAAAAATATTATTTTCCTCGTCGAATTATAACTGGCAAAGCAATAAAAACAAAAAGCCGGTTATGACAGGTGTACAAAAGGAAATCAATAACATATATGAGAAAGACACGTCGCGTCCTGATCCTGCATCTATATCAAATAAGGAGAGAATAGTACAATTGTGTGGTCAGTCCATGGCAACAAGCCGGCCGGTTTTACTATCTTGCATTTTTCCAAAGAAATATATTGTGTGCTAGAGTTCTTTCCTAAAGACTGCAGTATTATTAGAGGTAAAGTAGCTGTCCAGTGATTTTTAAATTTGAACACTCGTAGCATTTTTCTTAACTTAATTTCTTTTGATGTAACGTTCCCCAAAAAGGCTCTCATTGGGTTTGACCCCTATTTCATTTAAACTTTGCCTTTTTTCATTGCATGTACGTTAGACTTTTCAAAACCTATTCTCACTTGTCCGTCTCTGGCAAAATTTCGGATTCAGTCGAATGAGTGATTTTTGGCATCGATTTTCCTAAGGAGAATGTTCAAAGGGCAAATAGTTCTTAGTTCCTACCGCGTTTATATATGCCTGCCATCAAAAAACGTTGTCGCAGCTAAAAGCAACAAGCGATTAGTCGAAAACGAAAGCAAACTTCCTTTTAAAATCAGGATATTAGCTGAATCTTCGGACGCACAAGTCTGAACATTTTTTAAAATAGAAGTATATATAGATGTAGTCACACTGTTGAATAGGTGACATCACCTAAATTGGATAAGTTAGTTATGAATCTACGAGTAAACGGTTACTGAGATCAGGTGGAAACGATGACACAAGCGACTGTCTCCTTAAACCCCCCGAATAGGCCACTTCCGAGAGATTTTCAAGTACAAAGGTCTGAATGTGAGGCTCCGTGCTAAATGCTCAGTGATTCGTGACGACTGAAATGAATAAATTTAATTTAGCATGGAGCCTCGTACTGAAACCTTTGTGCGGAACAAGCAAAGCATATCTCGGAAGTGGCCTACTTGCAAGACCGTCATTTTGGTGTGCATTTACTAGACGTCAACTAACGAGGGTGGGTTCAGCATTTTTAGGCTCAAGAAAGAGGAGGCTAAGAGAGACAATGAGAAACTTAGAGGACGAGGTCACTAAAATTCATGCAAGTAAAATTCAAAACGCACCAGTCCCCCCCCCCCACCTCTAAATCATAATGACCGGTAAGAGATCCACCCAGATCCCCATATTTTGAAAAGAAGCGGATTCCAGGATTCAAAGGATTATTGAAATGTTATTTATGGATAAGTGTTTTGATGGGAAGAACAATATAGCGCTCAATCGACTTTACATATTCATCAAATTTACCGCAATGTGGTGGTCATTGTATTTTTATATATCAGTTATTACACAACTGAGGGCAGGGCTGGCAGGGGGTAGGGATGGGGACTCTACATACAAATTTCGTGGCATTTCCCAATGCGAAATAGAATATTCCTTTAAAAAAGCATTCGTGGCCTTGTTTCTTAGTTTCCGTATAATTTTATAAGAATGAAATGAGCGCCAAAACCGTAACCGGCGCGGCGCGCCGACAGCTTGCGTGTCAAGGTGTCACGCAACACTGGATTCAGTAGACTTTAGTGCTTAGTGCATCAGTGCCGTCTTCGCTCTAAAGTCTAGCATTTATACTGCTAGAGCAACTCAGTACACCGACTGGTATTGATCTGAAGCTTGAGCCATCGACTTTGAATTACTGGTGAGCTGTTATTTTTTGCCATTTTGATTCATCTAGTAAGTTAATTTTTGTGTGAAGTTGCGTGTGGCTTTAAGATTATATTCATGTTTATTGTGCTCAGCGTCCTGTTCTTTTCTTTGCTTTCTAGAGTTTGTTTCTCAAATTGCTGTGTGTATAAACAGGTAGATAATTCATCATAGCATAAAGTTGAATTTATTTGGAGTTTTTTGTCTTTTCTAACGGACACAAAATTACGTGATTCAATGCTTGTCTTGTTCGGTGTCCATCTTGTGAATGTTGCTTGAAGAAAACCCGAAGTGTCTTCAAACTATCACCTGCTAGATGCTATCATCAAAGTATATTAAATCTTATTTTGTGATTATTATGGAGAAGGCAGCTCTTGCTCTTGATTAACAATTATCTAGGTAAGCCTAGCCTTAAAGATGATACTTAGCTTAGCTCAGGATTCCCTGAAGCTATAACTTAATTAAATCTTATGCTTAAGCTATCTAGTTTTACTTATTTATGTTGAAATAACGACTTATTCTCGGCTGTGATGGATATTTCATAAAGAATCTGACTGACTTATTTCCAAATTTCATTGTGACTTGTAAGTATTGGTTTTAGGCAATATAGATGGCTTATGGGAGGGATATAGGATAGACGGTTTCTGCCTGTTCATGCATATATATATATGATATCGAAAGATCTTGTGACTTTGGTGGCGAGATGATCACCTTTCTGGGATGGATTACTGGTTTCTTTATGTTGATTGATATAGAGGGGTTATACGGTTCATGTAATCAAGACAGCCTGCTTTAATGACCAATTGTAATTACATTGTGGGGGGTTGGCATTTTTCTGGAAAAAAAAAATTAATTTCATAGTTTGAGTGTAAATTTTTGAAATTATAAGCTTAATGGTCTTTCCATGCCATATGCTTACGACTGTGACATCAGAGGAGTAATTTGTTTATTCCTTGTAATTTGAAACATGGGCCTGATGTGAAAATTCATTTCTATAAGAGCATTGGGTGAAACAATGCTGTATTTCAAATCCAATTCAAACTGAGATTTTTTGAGGGTCATTCAACACTAGCTGACCTCGTGTAGAATCAATACTGAGAATATCATCAGAAGGGTTATAGGCAATTTAAGCTAATTGGTCTGCAGGTGTTTGGCATTCAAACAATTAAAAGATTCTTGAATTTTCTTTGATAAATGATAGCTATAAAGCACCCACTGCAGGCCAGGGGTTACTGTTATTAGTATCCCATAGTCTATATTATTTGATTTAATTTAAACTCTTGCCTTGATTGTACAGTCTAGCTAACATTCTTGTCATCTTGCTTCTTAAGGGAGTGTTCATTAATTAGAGGGTGGCAGGGGTGGGGAGTTGGTGCAATTTGAATTTTACTTGCATGAAATTTCCCATTGTCTCTCTTAGCCCCCTCTTTTGTGGAGCCAAAATATTACTGAGTCTTCATTATTTTTCCTGTGCATGGGCCATTTAATGAATTCTCAAGTTGACAGGGTTTTTCTCACTGATCACAGGTTTCCAGATACATGAGTTGTATATCTAAATTCTAAAATGGGTCAAGGTTATGAAGAATTTTACAAATGGTTCTGGAATGAAAGCATCTGGCTTCCTAAAATTATGACATGGAAGAAGGTCAAAGCCAATCGACTTCCTGTTATTGAAAACCTTGGAGGGTTATATATGTGTATTCCAGTCACCATTGGAATGATGTTGTTTCGTTTTGCTTTTGAAAGGTCTGTATACATGACAGTACGTTATGATAATTGTAAGGTGTTTCTTCAAGCCTAAAATCTCAGATACAAAAATCAGATTTCCTGACAGGGCTTGAACCCATGGCCTGATGAATACAGGTTAAGTACTCTAACCAGTCTGAGCTACATGGAAGATCACAGATTTAAGCCTTGAAGTAACACCTTACAATATAAGAGTAGATTTCATATGATTGTGAAAAGCTTGCTGCATGATTGGTGCCGCAAGTTTACCTTGCCATCTAGAATTTTGATGTGCCTTACCATGTCATAACTGTGTTCATGCCATTTAACTTTTAACAGTTGTACACAATCTGCTTTATCATAGCCAGTCTGTACCAAGCCAAAGTCATCAACACTAATTATACTTGAAGTTATACAATGTACAATGTTTTTTTTGTTTTTTTTTACTGTGCAGACACTGGAAATGTGAATGCTTCACTATTTTTCAACAATTTTTAAAGCACATGATCATGACTAAAGATTCAGGCTTTATATTTTATGCTGTTTCTTATTATTCTGAATCAATATCAAACATTCAGTGTTGAAAAAATGTGAACCATTATAGCTCAATAGTCAGTAAAATTATAGACCTATGTGATTACTACTAAAGTTTGTGTTAGCACAAAGTTGACACAAAATAGCACAGCATAACCAACTGAAACTTGTAAGGACGGATAGGGAAGGTGTGTGGGGGGGTATACACCCTGCACCCCAGGATGAGGTGATGATCTTTTAATGGAGAATTACTTGATATGGAAACATTGATAAACCATTATTATTATTATTATTATTATTATTGAAAATTTTGTACCTATGTTTTTGACAGTTTGATAGCAAGACCTTTTGTAATATGGCTTGGAGTAAAAGTCAAGGTTCCTACTAAAGTCGTTGCCAATAATGTGTGTGAGAAAGTATTCAAAACATGTAAGCACCCCAATTCTGAAAAAATTGATGAGATGTCAAAGCACTTGGGCTGGTCAACAAGGCAAGTTGAGCGGTGGTTCCGTCAACGGCGTATTATGGAACAGTCTACTGTGTTAAAGAAAGCAAAAGAATGCAGGTATAGTATTACTGTCACTTTTGTTTTTTAGGGACCAATGTAATTAGCAGAAAGAGGGTTTGAGAAATGGGAGAGCAGAATGTAAAATCATATGCAAAGAGAGGGGAGAAATGAAAATTAACTTCTCCTTAAGTATGAGAATGTCCACATAGTAGCAAGTGGTTCATTGCCAGAGTGAGGCAGAATCTAGGGATTTTGATCAAGAGGGAACCATTTTCTTCAAACCCTTTTTTAATTTGTTCCAAAGAAAATATCATGCAAATCAACTATTGAAACCACATGAAACCATGGAACATGGATGGAGGGGGGATTAAGTCTTTATTTTAGATACGAAGGGGGTCAAGTATTATTTTAACTGTCTCTTTCATATTCCTCAACTGGCCCTTCCCCTCCCGATAATTATTGCACAGTCCCTTACTTAAAAACTGACATACAATGTGCAATATAAATGCTACTCTATTGTTATAGGTATTACTAAGTAAGGTAGTTATGAATTAAAGTATAGTGTAGCTGCTAGTAGAGATACTTTAGTACTTTTGGTTGCTCGGCTGATCATATACTGTATTCCTGTTTTGTTTATAGTTGGCGTTTTTTGTTTTATTTTGTGGCAACAGTTTATGGAAGTGTTGTTCTTGGAAGGGTATGTAATAAATGATGTTTTTATCTCCACCGTCAGACTGGAATGTTACTGTATTCAGTTTGCCAACCTAAATATTTGCTGTGCATGTCAATTAGCTGTCACTATATTTCATCACATTGAATCATATTTTGTTGAATAACATACATTATAAAATAACTACTAAGAATCTTGCTTTCTGATTGGCTGAGGTGCATGCTTTATGAGAGCACACAGCACACGCATTTGCACCTTTATAAAAGAAAAAAAACTTGCTCACTGTGCTGTGTGCAGTTATAAAGCACTTGGGTTGGCCAGAACACTCGAAGTGTTGAAGCACTCAGCTACACCTCGTGCTTCAACACTTCTCTTACACTCTGCAAATACCCACATGCTTTATAACTGCACACAGCACACATGCACATTTTCTATTTCTTCATGTACTTAGTAGGCAGGAGGAACTTTGAAGTTTGATGTTGCAACAGAATGTCACCACTGCATGCATGGGTAGACCATGTACAGATTACCTGCGTTGCATCCAAACAAACTGTCTTTCCAATGTGCAGTCTACTACTGATTCTGTATATGTTCTCTTTTCATGATCAATGGGCATGCAGGCTGAAATATCATTGCTTTGTACAGTAGCAATGAAGGCTTGTTGACATTGTGGAAGGGTGATTGACTGACTGATTAAATAATGGAACAACTGGCCAATCTACTGATCAAAATTGATTCACACTGACTAACTGAAAACGTGACAGACAGACAGACAGACAAGTAAGTGACTGCCTGACTGACAAAAATGTAGATGGAATGATGAAATCAACCCCATAATCAGGCTCTGTTTCTTTTTCCTTTTTGACAGAGGAAAAGAACCTGGTTTGGCCAGCCTGGTTATATGTATCTCAGAATCTGGAAGATTACAAAATGTTTTCAAGGAGAAAGGGATATGTTGAAGTTCAATTTGATCATAGGTCAAATCAAACTAGTTCAATTTGTTTTTTTTAGGGAGGGGACAAAAATCATTTTACCCTCATCTCCCTTGACTCTCTGTCGACTTCCCCCCTAATCTCTTTCTCCTTACTCTCCCCTCTCTCTATCTAATCTGTCTTTCTTTGTATCTGACGTACTATTATCTATAATGAACTTTTTTTTTATTTATTTTTTTTCTTACCAGACCGGGATTTGAACCCTAGATTGCAATGCCAGTATCAGATTGGATTTTTATTTTATTTATGAAATTCACATATATTATGTCATCATTAATAATTAAAATTCAAGCATGCACACAAAAGTAGAATACAGACTTGCTTCCCTGATATCCACCCTAAATTTAACCCCAAGGTACTATAAATATAAGGCCTTCCCTGATATTCACCCTAAACCTAACTCCAAAGATACTTGTGGTCAACTAGTTTGATTTGACCTGTGGTCAAATTGGACTAGTGTGATTTGATCGACCTATGGTCAAATTCAACTGTCCAGTCAAATTGAACTTCAACAGATACATTAGAGATATGTGCTGAGCAAGAGAGCAGGCACATTAATAATTTGTTTTCTAGATTGTTCAAAATTTTATTTGTAGTTGAAGGAGACAGAAGAAATCATTTTTCAAAATTCAGATAGACAAAATGTGGACTATTCCCTTCATCATTTTTTATCGATTAAAAATATGTTTTATATTATTGCAGCAGCGATGCCTTTGGGATCAGAAATTTTGCTTCATTGATTTCAAGAACCAGGTAAGTTGAATGCCATTTCATGTGACTAATATTATGGGAAAGGGGGATTATAAAATTATAAAATTAAACGAGACTTACCTGGAAGTTGAAGTTTGATTGGAATTCTATCATTCACCCACAGAGCAGAGATTACATGAGAACACGCATGCGCATAGCTGGTCAATATTTAAAACAAAGCCTGAGTGTCCCAAGGAAGAATACTTATACAGTGCACTAGAAGTTGCAGGGAGGCATAAACCCATTAAGGGCGGGCATGTAATCTCTGCTCTGTGGGTGACTGATAGAATTCCAATCAAACTTCAACTTCTAGGTAAGTCTCGTTTAATTTTCTAATCTATCAGTCCCCCACCGCAGAGATTCCATGAGATTTTAAAGCCTTGGGAAAATGAAGGCATATTCCACCCAGTTTATGAGTGTAACATAGCTTGTTTATTTCAAAAAACCAATGGTTAACAATTATCCAGCACTTTCATCATGGCGGCGAAGCATGTGTAATTGACCAGCTATGCGCATGTGTGTTCTCATGGAATCTCTGCGGTGGGGGACTGATAGAATTCAGGTTATGCAACTCTAATTCATACACATGTAAAATGGATATATGAAATGCTACATCTCAATTATCTTGGGCATCTGAATTCTAAAGAACATTGATTTCTGAGATTATTTCAGTGGCCTCATATAAATTATTGTGTTAATTTGAAATTAAAAGGATTTGTATGAGAAACACTGCATTCATTACTGCACATTCAATCTCTGTCAGAATGTTTTCTGAATTTCCTGTCAAGCTACAATATTGCCAAAGTGAATACATTACTATCACTTTTAACCTTATAATTGATATATTAAACTATTTCAAAAATGGTTGTCCCAGTAGGCAATAGTTGAGAGGAGATAGGACATCCCAAGGTCTAAGAATACTTGGAATGACTTGTGTTTCTGCTTCTTCATCTCATCAAGAACATGGAGCTTAGTGTTGAGATATTCAATGTTCTTTGTAGTCGACTAACCATTTTAAATGCCTCAAATACATATTTGTGTTTACTTGTATGCCCATAATTCCTTTCTGTCTTGGAATGATCTATTGCATGTTGCCTATCTCCTTTGGCTCTGACAACCTTTTTTGAAAGGTGTATTTATGACCCACTCCTCTCTTTACTTTCTGACCAGTCCCATAACTTTCCTTTTTCTAACTGGCTTACAGGTTATGGGCGTGGATCTTTATATCTATTACATGGCAGAAATTGGCATGTATGTTTCCCTTTCTCTCTCCCAATTTACTGATGTCAAGAGAAAGGTAAGATGTTAAAGGACTATAAACTGCTTTCTTACCACCCATATAGACCTCTTGCAGCAGGTTATAGAATGCAGCTCAATCTGGGGGACAGAACAATGGATTCTAGCACTCAAGAGAGCAAAAGTCTTTTGTTTTGTCCCCCAGATGGAGCTGCTCTGACAACATGTGCAAGGGGTCTATAAAGCATTTTGTTTTGGCTCATTTGCATCAAATTTGAGGGGTGCTTATGAATGCACTAGTTATCATCTGTAGTGAAGAATAATGAACTAATAACAAGCTATTGGTATGCAAACTTGGCAGCCCATCAAAGTTGAGAACAAGAAACCAATCATTTGCATTTAGCTGTTGCACCCTGGACCTCCCCATTATCCCACTTCTGACACCATGTATCCCTTAATATGGCTTTGAAATTAAGGTTAAATTAGCCTAATGTGTGTACTTGAAGAAGAGTGTGAGCATGGGTTTTGTGCTTTCTCTGATATGTAGTGACTGTCATGTGCTGCAATGTTATGTAATAATCATTACAAACAGTGACGACAAAAATAATTTGAGAGCCTAGCTAAATGGGAATCAAGGTGGATGTGCAGTGTGAATTCAAAAGTCACTGAAACTTGGGCTGCCAATAGTTATGTAGGTGATGAGTTAGAATCTGAGAAGAAAGGGAATTATATATTAAAATAATGTATTCCTGCACTCCTTTCCCAAGGACCTTAGTGTAATATTAAGGGCAGAAGTAACTAAAAACACTAGGAAATTCTGTCTTAACTCAGTTTAAAAGTATGTTTACTACAAATAAAGGTACTTCTTGGGAAATATTAACACTTCAGTGAAGGAAAAGTGAGGTATTTGAACATCTAGGGGTTTTTTAATTATTTTATGTTTTTATTAGGATTTCTGGCAAAATTTGGTCCATCACTTGGCAACATTAGCCCTTCTTCTGTATTCATATGCAGGGGGATATTTCAACATTGGTGCAGTTATAGTCTTAACTCACGATATATCAGATGTTTTTCTAGAGGTACAGTAATCCATGCTATTTTTACTCTTTACTTTATTTTACTAGAATCAGGGGGGACTGCTGCAGCTATAGCAGTCTTGAAAAAAGACAACTTGAGTTTAATTACCTTTGAGGGCTTTATTTTTAAAATTTTCAATGAACACCCCCTCCCCTCCCAAGCAAAGACCATTTTTCAACTGAAGTTAGTGGCATAAAATAGTCTTACTTTGCCTTAGATTATTAATTGCTCCTCATGAATGTCTTCTTTCAATTATTTGGTGTGATCAAATGATATTGATTGTTATTCATTATTGCTATTTGTATTTCTGTTATCTAATAGGCTGCTAAAATATTTCACTATGCCAAGCACCAACAGATCTGTGATGCATGTTTTGTAATATTTGCAATAGTCTTTTACGTGTCAAGACTCTACATTTTACCATTTCAGTAAGTATCTCACTATACTGTAGTCTAAAGATTTGAGATTTGATTGCCAAATTGTTCTAAAAAGACATTGCCACAGAACATACTTTTAATGTGTACTGACATAACTTAATTAATCTCTATTTTTGAATAAACAGGGTTCTAAATGGGAACCACATTTTTATTTTCCAACCTTGATTTTGAAGAAAAAAATTCTGAAGGTTGCTATCATGGCAATTCAGTCTGCAGTTTGTGTGTGTCTTCATGTTCATGGGCACATTACCCAGCATGAATTGACAGTCATGTACATGTATCTGTATATGATTATGCATTTATGCAAAAGAAAATACAAAAGACTGTTGCCAGAGACTATACAGGGTCAGGGAAAAACACAGTCAGTGAAAAGTCAGGGATTTTTTTATTTAGTCAGGAAAATTCAGATTTTCACCTAAAGTCAGGGAAAAGTCGGGGAATTTTGGTCACAGCTATCCCATAATAGCTGTCATATG
>WUAP02137861.1:0-12735 GCA_015163945.2 Stichodactyla helianthus
CAGACAATTTGAGAGTAAACTTTTCTTAGCAGAGTGAATTTTGTTCAAAGTTCTATTGTTCTGGATGATTCTGTCCCTCTCATAAACAAGCCATGACATCATAATGATATAGGTCAATTGACTGATTGACCCCTAGCTGTCATGTGGTATAAATTGTAAAAAAGTTCGGACATTGTTGTCTGCCTGGCATACAAGTGCACTAACATTCAAACAAATTAACAACTTGAATTATAAATTTGTCTCTCTAAATATAACCAAAATCTTGTTATTTAACCGGCCTAATTTAAAATGCCCTTGCTGTTTTTAAGGAGAAAAACTTATCAAAACATGTTGAAAATTTGTTCAAAAGTTAATGCATTGGTACAGCAGTCAGACAACAATGTCCGAACATTGTCGTGACCATAACACAATGTAGCGCAAATTACACCATGTTATGGCTAGCTGTCAATCAGTTAATTGTTCATGGTTGTTTTTCATATAATAATCATAATATATTTTTGTTATTCTGTCTTTCTGAATGAATAGTCTCTTACTGACTAAGTGTGGCACAGTATTGAAGATTTGTGATTTTGGCACGGCATGTGATCTGAAGACTTACATGACCAATAACAAAGGAAGTGCTGCATGGATGGCCCCTGAAGTGTTTGAAGGTTAGTAACACCACACTGATTAAGAAGTGATCAACACACTGTGTGTGTTCATTGAATAATGGAAAATACAGGAGGATGTAAAGAATTAATTAGAGAAGCCTAAGATTTGCACAAGATGAAACTCATGATGGTGCTGCTGCTGATGTTGGTGGTGATGATGATGACACTGGTGATGATGATGATGATGGTGCTGCTGTTGATGTTGGTGATGATGATGATGACACTGGTGATGGTGATGATGGTGGTGGTGCTACTGATGATAGTGATGGAAATTACAGTGACAATGGTAATGATGTCAATTAACAGTGCTGCAACAGCAGCAGCAGTGGATGATGATGATGATAGTGGTGATGGTGATAACAGTGGTGATGTAATGATGATGATGATAGTGGTGATGGTGATAACAGTGGTGGTGTAATGATGATGATGATAGTGGTGATGGTGATAACAGTGGTGATGTAATGATGATGATGATGCTGATGGCAACATTGATGTTGGGGATAGGATTGATAGTTATAATGATGGTAGTGTTGCTGTTGCTAATGACGATGATGATAGGAAAACCATTTTAAAAAAATCCCATTTAATGGTGACTTAATATGTTTCTTTTCCTCCGTAGGGACCAACTACTCAGAGAAATGTGATGTTTACAGGTAAGTGATCAAACAAGATAATCTGGCTCAACTCGTAGTACAATGAGTGCCATTAGGGCAATACAGACCTGACAATTATCATGCCAATTTTGTTTCAGTTTTGGTATAATACTGTGGGAGATGATTTCTCGTCATAAACCCTTTGAAGACATGGCAGGTTCTCCACCATTTAGAATCATGTGGGCTGTACACAGTGGTATGTTATCCCATCAGTGTGTATTCTTAACTTTGATTTGACCTTGATGTTTAGTTGTCATATTTTAAAAACTTCAATTCTTCTTTGTGTCTTATAGGTAAGAGACCTCCATTAATCAAGGGTATTCCAAAACCAATTGAAAAGCTCATGACAATGTGAGTTACTTTATTCTTACACCAAATCCTTTTTAACTTTTTAACTTTACTGTAGCTATGGCATACTTAACTGTAGCGTTGCTTAGTGATTTGTATTTTTAATCAAGCTAGGTGCCAGAATGCAACTTGTTTGAAGTATCATTGAAAAGCCTATAAAATATGGTTTCTTTTACAGGAGCTGGGATAAAGATCCCAAGAACAGACCCTCCTTCAGCCAAATTGTGGTTTTTCTTCAACATCTGATGCAGGTAAACATCTTGGATTAATCATTATATCTCTGAGTATGATATGTAAGTTGAGGGGCTGAATGAAAGCAAAACGATTGATCTAAAAATGTTTTTAAAAAAAACTTCAATTCTGAAGAAAAAGATTTGTTTTGTCCTAGATTGGGATACTAAGAAAATAACAAGAAATACTGAGTAAATAACTAAGTGAACAAAAGAATGAATGAAGGAAGGAAGGAAGGAACAGAGGCAGTGCATTAGCAGCACAGACCAGCAATGAATGAATGAATGAATGAATGAATGAATGAATGAATGAATGAATGAATGAATGAACGAACGAACGAACAAACAAACAAACAGAGGCAGTGCATTAGCAGCACAGACCATCTACAGTGTATTTTTCCCCTGCTACTGTTATTTAATATTTGGTGTTTTTCTCTAACCTTTTCTTGTCTTTCTTTTCTTTCAAGTTTTTCCCTGGTGCAGATACCTGCCTTGTGTTCCCTTCAGCATCACCAGAGACAGAAGAAACCCAAGAAAATGCCTACCTGGGCACCCCAACTGTCAAAACTAGTGACAGTAATTTGAGTGACACAGTGATCCACAAAGGGACCAGTAGCACAGACAGTGAAGATGGTGAAGAGGGATCTTATGAAGTTGAACATGAAGAAAGCGAATTAAACAAGTCTTTGGAAACCCCAATGGATACAAAACAAGATGAACCTATTAATCTTCAGGGTGCTGAACCTAACACAAGTGGTAATGAGCTTGTTCCTGAGTCACCTGAACCAATGTGCAATGTGCTAGGAAACAGTTTGGTGAAGTTTGGTAAACTAGGAAAAAGGCCTGTCAGCCCATTGCCAGGCAGTTTGCAGTCATTTAAGTTGCCTATGAGTCCAGAACAGTACCAGGGAAATTCACCATCAAAGAGTGCTGGTGGTAAAGAGAGTAATACCCCAAGTCCAAAGAAAAGTGCCTTTGTGAAGCCCTCTTCCCATGTGAGCCAAAATAACGACAAGAACAAAAGTGGAAGTATTTCTCAAAATTTTAACATCAGGCCGAAGATATCTTCTCATGGATCTCCTGAAATGCCTTCTGATTCTAAATCTGGTGCAGTAGGATATTCTTCTAGCAGTCAGGGATATTCTCCAAGTAGCCAAGGGTACCACCCCAGTAGTCAAGGCTACACTCCAAGCAACCAGAGCTACCCTCCAAATAGTCAAGGATACCTTGCTAATAATCAAGGGTACCCTCCCAGTAGCCAAGGCTATCCACCCATTACCCAAGGCTACCTTTCAGGTATCCAGGGTTACCCTCCAAATAGTCAGGGCTACCCTCCTAATAGTCAGGGCTACCCTCCTAACAGTCAGGGCTACCCTCCTAATAGCCAGGGCTACCCTCCAAGTAGCCAAGGGTATCATCCCAGTAGCCAAGGGTACTCTCCAAGTATCCTGAGGTATCCGCCAAGTAGTGAGGGGCAGATTGGAGTATATCCCTATGGTTACTATGGTGACAATATACCTAGTAGCACTGCTGACCATAGATTAAGACATACAGGCATTTCATCTAGTGCCAGTGATCTGGATCATGTCAATCATGAAGGACCACCCATGCCGGACCAGTCGTTCATGCACCACTTCGGCGGAAGCATGCCTAATATATCTGAATCTGTTCATAAAGAATTACTATCATCACAGATGGCTTTTAACCCCAATATACCTCCTGAGGAACAAAGGCATTGCTTTGAGCCCCCTAAAGTAACTGCCATCAAGCCCTATCCAAATCAGCATGGACGCCCGCCCCTGTATACAGGATTCAGCCCTATAGTCCCAGGAACTCCTAGTAATACTCCAGTGCATCTAAATAAACCAACTGAAGATGGATTAAATCTAGAATTTCTTGGAAAAGCCCTACAAGATGATCTAGTCATCCACTCAGGACAAGAACCGTCTAGTGGTAAGTCCACGCCAACTAATTGGCCCAAGTCCCCACATTCCGGAGGCTCGAGCCCAGGCTCTGCTGCCGGGAGCCCATACTTTGAGCGGCGAAAAATAAGTGAGCCATCTAGACAAAGCTCTTATTATCATGAGCAAGGATATGCTGTACCAATGAATCATCCTCACTCAGTGAAAAAATCAGTTTCCAGCCCTACAGGGTATTATACTCCTAGGAAAAGTAGCACTGAGAGAAAACCAGGTGAGACAGGTCTGGTGTTCTAGAATTGAAACATTCTCTGATTGGTCCTTTTTTTTTTATTTTGTTATTTTATGTTAATTCATTCTTTCTTTCCCTTTTATTTTATTTATTTTATTTATTTATTATTTTTGTTGTTGTTTGTTCATTTTTTATTTTTATTTTCCCTTTTCTTTCCTTTCCCTTTCGTTTTACTTTCATTCTTTTCTCTTTTCTTTTTTCTTTCTTTCTTTCTGCTTCTGACCGTTCTTTTCTTCCTTTTTTGTTTCTCTCCCATTTTCTTTTTTCTCGTCTTTTCATTTCTTTCATTCCTTCACTTTTTCGTTTCTTTTGTTCAAGACAATCCCACCATCCTTTTGTCTGACAACAGCTATTTCCTGTGGGACAACCCTCAGTCACGTGACCCAAAACAACGTGACTATGAGAAGGCGTGACGCTTTGTCCTCGTCATAGTGAACAAGGCTTTCGCTGAGGCAAAAGCTCGAAACAAAAATACTATGTACAGAGGGAAAAAGTTTAACCAATCGATTATCTAAAGTTGTGACCTGTACAGATGGATCTCTTTCAGTCTCGCTCTTTCCTTCACGCCCCTAATCTTGGCTCTGAAATTCAATGCATCACAGTTCAATATTGCTTGGCGATTCACTGTTTGTAATGTGGTATCTGGAGGCGGATCAAGGATTTTTGCTAGGTGGGGTTCGAACCGCCACTCAAATTTGGCGAAAAACAAAACTTCAAGAAAATCATTTTGGATATTTTCTGATTAAGGGGTTGGTAGTTGTCATTTAGGGGGTTCGACTGCGGTTTAAGGGGTTTGGACGACCCCCACGACCGCCCCCCCGATCCGTCCCTGGTGGTATCCATGTATATCTGAATGGGTAGAGGGATGGATGAGCGTCAGTGGGGGGTGGGGGAGGGGAGGGTTGGGGGTAAGTTGGCTGGCGCCACTGCGTGTGTGTTTAGGGGGGGAGGGGATAGGAGAAGGAGGAAGAAGAGAGTTGTAGTGAAGAAAAACATCTTGTAGATTTTAGTGCAATTCAAGACAGGAAAATAGTTTTCATTTATTTTAATTTCAATTTTTTGATATTTCTTCCCACAGCAGCAGTTGCGGCGTATCAATTTTTGGACCAACATTTACAAGTAGGTGAAACGTACTTAAAATATTGATAATAATAATGGTTGTGGCGATAGCTTTGTGATGCCTGATGATGACCACGAATAGATGATGAAATGATTATGCTTTTAAACTGTTCTTGCATATTTTGTATTTTGTCTGTAGCCTTTGCGTCCGATTCCAAACATTCCAGAGTCTGTGCTGTTGTATGAACAACACTGCAAGGTAAGATATAACATATTAGCTTTTGTTTGAGTGTGAAGAGATGAAAACGGGGGTACACAGGACACCACACGAAGTGGAAAACTTTCTCCAGTGAAGGAACGGCTCCTGAAAAGGGCAAAATAGAAGATTGGGATTTGCTCTTCATTCGTCCGTCCGTCCGTCCGTCCGTCCCATCCATCCATCCGTCCGTCCCATTCATCCATCCGTCCGTCCCATCCATCCATCCGTCCGTCCCATCCATCCATCCGTCCGTCCCATCCATCCATCCGTCCGTCCCATCCATCCATCCATCCGTCCCATCCATCCATCCGTCCCATCCATCCATCCGTTTCTTTACGCATCCTTTCATTCATTCGTTTTCTATGTCGTAGATTGCTGAGGACTACATCGAAATACAAGCAGAAATGGGCAAGCTGTTACAGAGAAGGTTCGACCTCAAAAAAGAATTGGATTAGTATACTTAAACTGAAATAGCCGCCACGCGGTGCATTCAGTCTTTGGTTAATTGCAAAACAGAAAAAGAGAAGAAAGGATGAAAGAAGGACGAAAGTAAAAAGAAATAAAAAGAAAAGAAGAAAAGAAAAGAAAAAGTAATGAGAAACAGAAACCCGAGACGGAATAAAACGCGTATATTACTGGCGATTCAAATAAACCGCCAATCAGAAGACAGCTTTTGAGGGACTGGTCATAAAGTAAGGGGGAGGGGTGGGTGGGGGTAAAATTCAATTTGAAGGAGCTCATTTTTCGTTGGCCCCGTATAAAATGAGATTGAAAAAGTGATAACCCCTCCCCTGTTTCCATACAGGCACTGAAAATTACCTGCCTCAAATGTACAGTTTTACAGACAGCCCACCCCTTTCAAGAAGTTCAAAAATATGTGACCCCCCCTTTATGGCCAGTCCCTTACTGTTAAATTGTTGATTTTCTAATACTTTTTTGTGTGTTGCAGGGCTGATTTAGATCAGCAGCTCCAGGAATACGAGAGAGAGCAGCAGCAAAGCGCTCCTTACGTGGAAGAGTTTGCTATTCTTACCAGTGAAAAGGTAAAATTATTTAAAAAATACGTTTTTGTGTAGATGCAGCGTGACATCTTAGAGCAGTCGGATAACTCACGCTACAGACTAGTCTCCCGCATTGCGTGACGACTGCTAATGAGAATAGCTACTGACGTGCAAGGACGAGACACTTTGATGCAGTAGTGATCGAGCGTTTTCATTGGATGAGCAGCGATGCGCTGCAATTGGTTGAACGGATACCGTCATTTCTGTACCAAACGTTTCTATTTCCAACTAAATGTATAGACGTCGAAGATGGAATCGTGCGCGCGTGGTCGTGAGGGGAAGGCTTGAAATTTAAATTTGTTTGTGCTCTGCGGTCTCTAAGATGTTGCGCAATATTCCTATAATTGTAGTAGTATTTACTTTCGGTGTTTGTTCCCGTCGCAGGAAAACCTCCTGTTACTCCACAAAAACCTCAAAACTCAACTGGAACACCTTCGCCGACCAAGAACAGCTTTCTGAAGACCTCAGTGTAAATAGTGTAGAATGTAGATAGATTATCAACTGCGTATGCCTGGGATTAGTCGTAATTCAATAAGATAATAATTTTTAATGCAATGTTGTTAATACGGCCTCCGGTTATAAACTCTAAACGTGCGGACTATTTCACTTTAAAAAAACGAATAATCAGACAGAGTGTCATCTGGGACACGGAGGGTCATATGCTCAGTTGCACCGTCACTTCTAGAACAACTTTAAAATAAACGGTTCGTGACTCCCAAACTTTCCCGTTATGTCCGAACGATATTAAGTTTTAATCAACTCCCCGCAATTTTGCACGTTTCGTATTTTAACGAGCTACGCTCCTGGGCGATACGTGTTGAAATAAACTATTGTATTATATTCTGAAGGAGAAGAAACAACTTTTGTAAACCAGGAGGTATCGGGCGTTCACGTGTTGGTGAATAGTCCCAGTTCACAAAATTAACCAGTCATCAGGCAATCACTATCCAGGTATCGTGTTCTCTGTATTACAGAAAGCGAACCATGTTACGCCATTCAAGTTTGAAGGTTTTTGTCTGATCATGTAATCGAAATATAATTGTAAATAATATTTTATCCAAAGGATTTTTAAGATATAGTATGGTAAGAATATTAGATGGAAATGTATAGTCATTAATTGTCGAAGTGACCTAATGAATGCTGATTGGTCGGGACAACTGCTGGTTTGCGTGATGATTGGTCGAGATTATTGATGAATTAGGCGCTGATTGGTCGAGAGAAATGATGAAATAATCCTTGATTGGTAGAGAGAAATGATGAATTGATCGAGGGAATTGCTGAACGTGTTTCTGTAACTGATATTCTTTTATTGAAAACTTATTTAGACTTCATGAAAGAAATGAAACTTCATTGACACTACAGAAAAACGTCTGCGCATGCTCTAGCCGGTATGCAAGTTGGCTAAAAACGTCATCATACTATTGTAAAAATATGGAAATTTTACTTTCGCACTTGTCTTACAACTGGACTTCAGAAAATGCCAAAACTTGAGGTCAGTTCTTAAAACTTGAGGCTAACACAAAAGTATACCACCGAAGTGTTTTGTATACTATGAAAGAAAAAAGTGACGAAAAATCGTGTTAGGAGAAAACGAACATTTCTTTTCACACTGAGACTCTCTTGAATACTTGGAAACGTGCTCAAATGCACACATGCGCAGACGTTTTTCTCTAGTGTCAACGTCATTACCATCGAGTGGTGTGACCTTGGGTTTGCCTTTCTTCCACCATTTCACACCGCGTCATTCCCTTTAGTATTATTTTTATCTTCAAAGTATTCAAAAAGACCTTTCCCGAATTCGCTTCACTGACCACGAAACAATGGTTTCAAGTCGAGGTTGGCCTTGATAAATAAAAGAATCACGTTCAGTCTTGAATTGGAATGATTGTTTTGTGATCATCCAAGCGAATTCGAGCGAGGAAACAATGCCAAAACTTGACGATCGTAGTCGCTTTTTTTCTTCTCGCGTTACTAAATTAAAACGAAATTAATACTTCGATAACCTCCCATTGCGATATTTTTATTTCAGTATGTTAAAAAAAAAGTCATTAGTGTCTTCAGTTCAATTACAGTCCACATTTTTCTTTCCTGAAGACCACTTTATTAGTCTCAACGTGGTAGCGTGATTACACCGTTATAAATACTGATCAGTTTTTCTCGTAGCTCGAGTCGTCCAGCGATAAACTTTCGGGCGCGTTGATCGAGAAGTTCCAGTTATGACGAAAAGGGTTGGCAGATATCAGGTTAACCTTTAACGACAAAGAAAGCGAAACCTTAGCTTCATTGCCAGGTAATCTTTAAGGCTCTAGTTCAAATTTTAGAGCACTGAAAAACTGTACGTGGCTATATATGGCTAGCTGTTGAATCGAAGCTTTCCCCGCTATTTGTGGGCGTGTATTTTCCTGTTTTTTGATTGGTTAAGAGTGGAAGCCATTTGGGAGTCAAGTCATGTGTCGATTATGTTGGTATCATGGCCATGGTAACCTGTCTTGTTTTTCTCAAAGACGTGCAGTTTTACAGCAAGGGAATTTTTAGCCCTAATTTTAAGAGCCTTCCTTGTTTTTGGTTTCTTCAGAATGGAAGCCACTTGAAATAAAATCACGTGTCAATCTTGTTTGTGTCATTGCCATGGTAACCTGTCTTGTTTTTCTCAAACCCGCGTGTAGTTCAAGTTCACGCCAGGTGAATTTTTAGCTCTTCTAGTTTTAAGAGCCGTCCTTAATTTTGGCACTCCTTTATGTACTGAGTTGTCACTAGTATTTAATGGATTGCATTGTCTGTCGCTGCAAATTTTACTCCAACTGACACTTGATTTCACTTCATCTATGTTTAATCGATAGAATGATAGTTCAAACGGAAACATTTTATACTTTGTCGGCGCATTTTATTCTGAATAAAGCTTTGATTTCAGGTACCAATACCGTATTGTTTTTTCTTCTTTTCTTTTCTTTTCTTTTCTTTTGACAGGATTGATTGAGGAAACCGCGTCGAAGCAAAAACACCTTAAAACAAAAGCAGCGCAGAACTCGAAAATCAGATGAAGAGGAATAAAGAAAGAAAGAAGGATGAACAGCAAGCAAATACAGGTTTTGGAAAAATTGAAAGAGAAAAAAGTCCCGTATTGACAACTGTTTTGACAATGGAGAAAATCATTTATTCTTCATTAATTGAATTAAAAGTTAATGGATTTTACCCTTTTTCTCTTCTGATGAAATACCCCTATTAAACGATCATTTTTCACGAAAATAATTAAAACTCTAGGCTATCATTAAACTTTCATAGGAATTAGATTTTAAACTCCATCGGACAAGTATGATGATAAAGTATGAAGCTACATCTGCGCAGGCGCGTTTGTTTAATTTTATAAACAACTGTTGGAGTCGTGTAACTAATAGTAAAAATGTGTTCATTCGACCACTTGTCAAAACTTATCTGGCTGTGTAATTTCTTTGACAGGGAACTTCCCATCTTATTTTACGAGAGCCATGACAGGATTAACGAATCAAACAAAGCTGTCCCGAAAACTAACTCAAAAACGCAGTAGGCAGAGAAGTGAATGAGAAATTTCGTTAACAACAGCCGGTAAAATAGCACACGAGGTAAGTCTCTTTCTCTGTTTTCTATAGAAGCAAGAAATTGTCATGGATTTTAAGTGTTAAAAAGGACGTTTTAAATGAATTTTGAAAATAATTAAGGTCCATAAAAGATTAGCATTTTAATTGAAAGAAGAGACTCGTTACTACAAGGAATCAAGAAAAAGAGAAGATATATATATAGTATATATATATATAAATGATAAAATGATATGGAGGCTTGAAATAGCTTTGAAAAAGCATACACTGACAAATAAATGGTAAAACTTTATTTGGCTAATGTATGACAGGAAGTAGAGACCCAAATGACCAAAGACCATAAAGTAAAGATTAGAATGAAATTGAAAATATGACGTAAGATGTTGCTATGAAAAACGATAGAACACTTCAAATGTGCGTGAAATTTTTCATTCATTGATTCATAACTCCAAAACGGCGCGGTAAAAATTGTTTAAAATGGGCATATTTTAACTTCGTGATAAAATCTTTGATTTGAAAGAAAAAGAACAAATTCTGTAAGAGGAAATTCTTAAAAATCATTGAAGATGTTTCCTCTTACAGAATTTTTAATTTTTTCCCCCTTAGCACTTACGAATAGGGCTGTCCACAAGTTGCTAAGCAGGTTTTGAGCAACTTTTACGATTTCGGGTAACTTTTTCACTTTCGAGCAACCTTTTTTATCTTGAGCAACTTTTGTTCTTTTTTAACTGTCTACGAATTCAAACCGCTTATCAGGCCCGATAAAATGACAAAAGTTGTTTTCTTTTCGTTCAACGATTCAAATACTTAGTGACATCTAGCTTACAGAATTTGAACACACTTTATAAAGCATGGTTTACATGTGGTAAGGGGATTTTCATTTATTAGTGTATGGGGTGGGAGTCGGCAAAATCACTTGTTGTATTTTCCAAATATTACCAAATCCCCCTTCCTGGGTTGGCAAAAATATCATATCTTTTTTCTGTTCCTAGCTTGCCACACTTGACAGTTTCAGAAAGTTTCAGTTTTTCCTTCCTTAGAGGCCACATTCGATGGTAGATCATTAATAGGGGTTATTAACCAAGCTTGTTCGGTGGTGTTTGTATAGACGTAGGGCGAGCTCCATAGAAGCGAAAAAAGAGCGAGACCAATATCTCCCCATGCAGACCGAACAAGCTTGGTCAATAAATGGTCTGACAATTATAGGCATGACAAACAAAATTGTCAAAAACAGTCCGTAACTTTTGCAGAGAGGTCCGGATGAAAAAATAAAATTGTCCATTTGCATTCGGAACGGCTTGCCATATAATAAGTAGTTCTATAATCCCGCTAGGTTCCTTCCAAAAACCTGTTCGATCATCTTTTGAACGCATAAAACAGAAGAAAAGTTTCCTGACCAAAATGAGCCTGCAAATATGCACACGCATAAAAGAAAAACATTTTCTGACCAAAATGAGCCTACAAACATATCGCTTTTTCACTATTTCGTCACTCTCATAGACATAAGATTCTTTGCTCGACGTACATCCATATACATGTGTCCTCCAAAGTGTTACCATTAAACAGGCTTATAAAACGCAGAAGAATGACTTAAAATGGAAAAGTTCAAAAGGTTTATTTTCTTATAACGTAGGTATATTGGGAACTAATAACTGTGTTTTGATTAGCTGTGGAACGGTCGGAAGGGCTTTAGCTTTGAATTCTTGATTCTAGTCAAGAAACTAGCAACACGAACCCAAGCCATATTGGGGAAGAAACTGTGCCTCTCTGCAATAAAAAAGTTAGTATAGCGACACATAAAGTTTAAAGAACTAAGAATAAATAAGTATTTTTTAGTTTGTTATAAGTAATGAAGGACATTAACTAATTGACTTCAATTTGCCTGAAGGAAGATGAAACATAGTCATTATTGCGAGGACACTCAAACAGTGAACGCTTCAACAGCATTAAGACTAGTCGAGTGTAAAAAAAGAAGAAGAAAAAGAGTGTTTTAAATTAAGCTTTTTTATTTATTTTCTAGCTTACAAGCATTTAAGATTTAAAACCATGAAACAACTTTAATAGTTAATATTAATGTTAAAAGATGTGCGTTTACTGTAATCTAATTCTAGACGATTTTTCTGGAATTTTTCTGCCCATCCCAACTTCAAGTGAATATAAAACCGAAAAAGGAAAAGTTCTAAGATATTGATCAATAATTTCGTTTGTATTTATAGAAAACAATAATAATTTCTGTGAATTTTATTGAAAAATGTCCATTAACTATACGTTAATTCTTCGCCTAAAACTGTGCTGGCTTCGTGGCCTGTCAAGTTTGGATTGCGCACAAAATACCGCGAAAAAGATTGTTTAACAAGATGTAACGATTCTTAAAGATTCATTAATTCATGTCATTTGTTAAGCATATCATACTTTATTTCAAATCCATCGGGGGGAAAAGGAACAGTTTCAACTTCCAGTGAGATAGACTCATTCAGCTACTTTGACAGGGATTCTTTGTTTTAAAGATTCAAAGAAAACCATGGATTGTTTAAAAGAGCTAAGGCAACTGTTAAACTTCCTATAGTGTTTTTGAATAAGATGAGCGAGTTAAAATAAGTAAACTAAGGTTTTAATGAACTCGTCAATATTCAGATATAAACTATTTGTAATCGAACGAACGAACGAACGAACGAACGAACGAACGAACGAA
>WUAP02137872.1:0-12730 GCA_015163945.2 Stichodactyla helianthus
GATTGAGTGGGAAGGGAAGGGGGAGGGGAGGGGAGGGGGAGAGGGAGGGGAAAGAGGGGGGAGGGGAGGGGCTTGCATGTTCTTACAATCAACTTTCAAGCCTTACGACTCTTTGTCTATTCCCCTCTCTTTGCGACCACATCGCTTACCGACCACCCCTATTATTGACTACCTCGCTTACCGACCACTTCTTATCGACCACCCCTTTTATCGACCACTTCGCTAATCGACCACCTCTCTTATCGACCACCCCTCGACCACCTCGTTTACCAGCCATCCCTCTTATTGACCACCCACTCTTATCCACCAGCCCCTCTCTATCGCTTAAGATTGATACCCCCATAAACGTCTTTATTTATCCCTATATCGGTATTTATTTTCAGATTTTAAAAGCAAGGATCAATAGATATGGAAATTTAACTAAAAGAATAGCTCAAGTATAAAAATCACAGTAATGTTAATGGAAAGCAGAATGATGGCAATTTTTGTTGAACACAAGAAAGAAAATCAAGGAATTTGCTGAAATTCTGAATCGTGATGATACGATCACGTTTGTCTTTGTCGGTTTGTGGCGTATATGCCTCTGTTAGACGATGAAAATAAACATGAAATAAAACAATATCTCAAACTCATTGAAGTATTTATTTTATATTAATTATGTGACTTAATGTTTTTATTTTAATGTTACATTTCTGTTTTCTTTCTCTCTCAATCTTTCCATTTTTTAAACTTAAAACTCGCTTTTTTCTTTTCTTTGTCTTTTTCTCGTTCACATCTCATCCTTTCTTTCCTTTTCACATTCCTTCCCTTCTTTCCTTTCCTTTTCTTTCCATTTTGTTCGTTTTCTCTATTTTTTGGCCATTCAATTTACTTCGAGGGACATTTTTGGCTACCCTTTTCTGTCGTATTTTCAAGAAAGTTTTTCTAAATGTCAAGTGTAAAATTGATCATCATTGTCAGTATTCAATAGTTAGTTGATTATGCTACTACTATCATGACCAAATATGGCTCTAAACAGATTCTCCTCTATAAATTCAAGACTACTTGAGAGATCCGCTGAAATTACAGTACATCAGAAACGTACAGTTTGAATGTTCTGACCACTGCGTCAAAATCTTAAGATTTAAACCCCTGTTATACGGTGAAACTTCAAGTGTTAAAACTTGTGTACTACGACGTTGCGCGACAGGTTTCATAGGGATGTTATACAAGGTGCAATGGTCTAGTGAAACTTGTACATGTTTCAATTGCACATTAGAACTATTTTCTACTTTTATCTGAAATTTGTGTCACGAAAAAAGTTTCGCAATACCACTGCACCATGTAACTCCTCCGTGAAACTTGCCTCGCAACGGCGATTCTCACAAGTATCAACTAAAAGTTAAACCATGTAAAGGGCCTTTAGAGGTTGTTTTCGCTATTGCTTCTACTTTGGCTCTCAATTCTTGACAAATAAATTTTAAACAAGTCCTCTTAATTATTTAACAGATGAGTTCGTATTTCCCTCAGGAACTGTGGTTAAATGAAATTTTCCCCGTATCGCAACCTAGCAATCAACTCGAATAAACTCACTAATCTAACCGGAAAAATATGAATATATATATATATTCATGCTATAATAACGCAATTATTGGGCCACTGTTCTGCTAACTGAAGTTGGTTTAAGAGCTCCCTGGCTGAAGAGTGCATTTACAATAGGGCAAAATTATTTTTCTACGCTTTCATATCCAAAAAATATCAGAATTTCTACCAGAAGAACTAAAAATAGACATTTGTCTTTTATTCACCAAGTAATATAAAGATGGCCTGATTGTCTCCTTCAAGAATGATAATTTTTTAAAACGTTTTACTCGCGCGCGCTAAGCTCTAAATGTTTTGGTTTAATTCATTAACTTGAGTCGAGTGATAAAGTGGCACAGTTTTGATTCAGCCCAGTTCGGCTTTAAAAAAAAGCTCGCTAAAATCATTTCCGAAAACGTAACAGGATTTTGTTTGAGGTAATTAGTAAAAGTGTGAAATATTAAAGAACTCTTTGCTTCCTTAAGTTGAATGTTTACTTCTACCGCAAGCTACTCGTGGCGATAGCATCGCGATAGTTCGAGACGCGTCTTTGTTCTCTCGGCTTATCAAAGTGAAATGTTGCATTCCTGTTTCCCTCTTGAAGCATTTTTGTTTTTCGCTGAATAAAACGCGCGCTTTGTATTCTTTAAGCTAACATTTTTTTCTTTCCCAAAATAATTTTCATTTTTTCCATTTTGGCTTTTCTCTATTTTTCGAAAGACCGTCTCTCTCCTTTTTTTCTTCATTCCTTTCTTTCCTATTTTTTTTTCTTTCTTTGTTCTTCTTTAATTTCTTTTATTATTATTATTATTATTATTATTATTATTTCCCTCTCCCTTTCATTTCTTTCTTCCTTGGGCTTACTCTTTTCTCTCTCATTCTCTCTCTCTCTCTCTCTCTTTATTTTCATTTCTTTCTCCCTTTCTCCCTTCCAGTTTCCCTCTCTTCAAATTATTGATTCAATTGACATTTCTCATACCGCTACTCATGCATTTCTAAACACGAAGATGACGCTCACAAACGTAACAGAGAAAATTCACTGTGGGCTAAATTTATAAAACTATAGGATATCACCTCTTTAGGCAATACATTCTCAGCCAGTCTGTTTTGACTAGCATTTCTCCCAGTAAACAAAAGATTCGAAACTATTTATCCTGAAGGTAGAATTCAGACTTCGTAACTAAAAATAGTCAGACATTTAATTCAATAATAGTATGTGGTAAGGATGGCATGCAAGTTGAGCATGGAATACTGAAGATATTTGTTCATCATTCTGTATGTTTGGCCCGTGTGACAGTAACTTAAAGTTGATAATCATAAATGGAATTATGCTTTCCAACCTCCTTCGTAGAAAATGAAGTTTTTAAGTCTTTGAGTGATTTGAATAATATTTTATCAGTTAATCAATATAGCAAAACCCATTGTACTGAAAGGTGTTACGATCTAAGTTTCAATATTTCAAATAACTTTGAGTGAAACACTTCTAAATTATAGGATGGATAGCTGGGATGGATAGCTGGGATGGATAGCTGGGATGGATAGAATAGAGGGAAATTTCTTTGCAATCCCGTTTTCCCCCGCGGTTTTTCCCTTTGCTGTCGTTTTTTGCGTTATAAATGATAAATTTGCTTCAATCTTCAACATCTAAGCCAGGAAGTTACTCGGAGGAAAAGAACTTTTGATACTCTTAAGGACTTTTTTTATCGATTCTGCAAGACTTCCCAGATATTGCTGAGGAAATCTCACAGAAAATCTCAGCTCCTCCCTCGGTCCAACTGAACGAGGAATATTGAAGTCTCAGAGCCAGAACGCCTATTTCAGAGCTGTGTTATCAGCTAGGCTCAACCCCACGGGGCTGCCAAGTAGATCACTCTGATCCGTGATAGGCCAAAACTCTTTTAGCGTATGAGCTTAAAAGCTACGTTAGATGTAGGGTCTGTGAACCGCCAAAACATGCAGTTATACACTTAATAATACAAAAAAAGCGAAATCACATCCTTAAGTCAAGCTGATTAAAGCTTACTTTAAAGATTTTCATCTCAGAGCGACTACCTTACATTTATGTTCTCTACCGTACATTATTACACTTTCTTTCGATCCTTTTGACCGTAAAATACGGCTAACATTTTCGACTGTTAGCCCCAAATACTAGTCTATAGGCCTTGTTTTGTTTGCTTCAAACCTTTCAAGGAAATCTTATGTTTATAAAACAGACTTTAGTTAGGTAAATGGCAAGTGAGCTTTTGTGGGAATTGTAACATGTGTTTATCGGTAAAGAACTGCGTAAATGCCCATCAATGGACTCGTAATGATTTTCTCGTTATCCAATGATCTGTTATCGCAGAGAGAAGAGACGTTGCGCGTCAATTACATCCGAATGCATGCTTCCCCTTGAAAGCTTAACCAGAGTATAAAAGAACGCGGACGAAATTCCTTTAGCACACTGTACGTATACTGCAAGACCGCACTAAGAAGATTCCTTCAGAGGTAAAGCTGAGTAACTTTTTAAACTATATCTCATTCTTTAGCTGTTTAAAATCTTAACTTTCTAATCCAAAACTTGTAACATTATCCTATCGAAAACCTGCCCAAAAACACCTCATTTTTTTTAAAATCCAACACTTATCATTTTTTTTTTAAGAATTTCACACGTTATTGTGAATACTGTCTACAGTTATTTAAAACATTCTATGATGAAAGCTAAGATTCTAACCAAAGTCAATTGAGCATTACTTCCCTTCAATATTCTGGGCAAGGGCAGACAAATTTGCTGAATTCTGTAACTTTTGGACTTGTAAAAGTCCAATTCATATGGTTACATACCCATCTTTTCGCTGTAACGTAAATAAACCCCGTGTTGAGTTTATTTTTTGTACAACAAGTTTAGTTTTAGATCAAGGGATGAAGTTTTAAACGGCTTGCCTTAGTTTCATACGTCTCAGAGCTTTCCGCCTTTTTTTAATTGAATTAAAAAAACAGTCATGTATTCTGTCTTTTCTGATGCATTTTTCGTAAATCACTTCTTTCATAGAATTCCCAAATTTAAAGAAATGGCTTCAAGCAAAACAATAATGGCACTTCTCGCCGTCTTCATGCTGTGTGGGGTCGTCTTCCAGTGCACCGATGCTTTTCTAAGGAACGGACGAGACGAGATTTTCGCAAGAAAGCGAGCAGAGATGGGCAACCCACCCTATGAAGAAATGTACCAATACGATGAAGCTAATATGGCCAAGGCTAGACGCGGTAAGGACACACATATCACATCATTTTCTGCGGGTTTTAGGACTATATTCTTTCTTTCAATTTAATAAACCTAACTTAAAGCATACTAACTGACCAGAGCTATACTAAAAGATACCTTCCCAATACCAAGGGCCCCTTGTAAATCAAAGCAGTTCTGTTTATATTACAATTGGGGAAAAAAAGACGGCTAAAGCTTGCTCAAAATCATCGTACAAAAACAATAGCAATAGCAATCTAAGCTTCTAAATACACATTCAAATTTAGTAATATAGTTTTTGCATTAATAAATTTATTTCAAATAATGCTGTTTTATGTTCAAGATAACAAAACTGTGAAACTCTCACGCTATTTTATTTTCGACTATTCAATGTGTCAAAAAAAAAAATTTCGTTTCTTACCAAACAAAAAAATTCTCACTCTCTTAATTCCTTTGAATTGATGTTAAGTTGTTGATGGTGGTGTTTGTTTGTTTGTTTGTTTGTTTTTTTTTGTTGTTGTTGTTTTTTTTTGGGGGGGGGAGGGGGTTGCTGAATTGAATTGTGAAGATTTTCGATCAAATTCGGTTGATGTACATTGATGGGTGGATTAAAATACCGTACTGATAATATAATATTACTAGGGTTAGGGTACAAAAAGTGGCCAATTATTTTTAAAATAATTCAATTAATGGGTGGCCTTTGGCTACGATCACTGACCTCAAAAAGCACCGATCTGATTAAGGGTGCATTTGGACACAACGCTCCGATGCTGTAGAACCTTGATAATATTCTTTCGTCTTCCTTTGAACAATGTCTGTCTTTCATTTTTCATCTAGATTCGTATTAATGTTCAAATCTAACTGATAAACAACCCCCCAAAGACATACACAGCTGTCGAAATTGAATGGAATGCGGTTTCGAATGGATGTGAAGATAGTCGTTATAGAGACGAAATGGACGTATAAAGGAGGCCGAAACTTATGAAATATTTAATTGAAGTGGTCGGTATAGTGAGGGCAATGGTCGGTTTCAGGAGGCCGACATTTATGAAGTATAGAAGCGAAGTGGTCGGAAGTGATGGAATGGTCGTAGATAGAAGGCTGACACCTATGTATTATTCAACTCAAAAGCGGTCGTTAGTGTGGGTATTGGTCGCTAATAGGAAGATGGCATCAGTGGGAAATGGTCTCATGTAAAAGGGGGTCGCAGTGAGAGGAGTGGTCGTATATATACAGGGTAATGAATTGGTCGATTCGGTACAGGCGGTCATTAGTCATCTAGTAACGACCGCCTTTATAATGAATAGAGCGAATTTCGTATGAGTGGGAAACGAGACGACAAATTCGTAGCCGTATCGTAGAAGTACCTTATTTAACCGTAACCTTAAATTTACGTTGTGATTGGATGATTCACATAAAAACAATAGGAAGCCATTTTAGTGTTACGGCATACCGTACCGTGTACGTGCTGTAAGTCAGTACCATACGTTTCCCACTCGTGCGAAATCCGCTCTAATGAACTATGAGAAGTAAACGCAGATCAAAGGTGGTCGCTTGTGAGGCAGTGATCGGATCAAAGAGGCCTTGTTTAGATAAAACACACACACACACAAAAATGATTAAAAGATTTAAGAGAGGAGGGTAATTTCAGAAATTTTACCTCTTCTAAGTTTTGAACTTCGTCATCTAAAGCTTGCCTAAAGCACGAGGCGGTGATGTCAGAAAGCTATGCCCCAACCTGACACAACTGAGATTCGATATTCCTTTATCAATGGCATGCAGGCCGCCGGGCAAATCCACTCCAACTGAGCCTTTAAAATAATGTAAATCAAATTTACTATCATTAATATTATCGTTATCTTTTTCTTTCAGAAGCAAAGCGATCCAAGCAGTAGATAAATAAATACTTCCCTCAAACAACAAGAAAAAATCCAGAAGAAAAATTTCGTGCTCAAAGGTGTTAATCCTGAGTATTGAACGACATGCGTTTTGTAGATCTTCTGATTACACTGTACATGTTAAATGAATAGTTGTACAAACATAAACAGCAATAAATTGGAAAAAAATCAATAATTCCGATGTAGAGGGATAGTTATTCTTTTGAGTAAGGGGAACAGCGAAGCCTACAATTCAAAGTACAAGGGGTGAAAACAAAATTCACACTTTGACAATTTTTGCTCAAATATCTGTCAGTGTTTACCAAATATAATTTTTGAAACGGAAAAAAGTTCTTATCGTCACCATGATTCTTTAAAACTTGAGGGATATGAAAGCATTATTTAAGAAAATAGGCAGCAAACTGGGTGGGGGGTAACGGAGGCTTAACTAGCTGTCAAATGACAGAGAACAACAACAAAATCTTTGCCTTGTAAAAATCTTCTTCGAAAACTAAACTACGGTAAGGAGAGAACTAGTGTAAAATTCTCGTGCAAAACCCCTTTAAACTTTTTCTAACTTCGCTCAAAGCTAACTTACCTTAAGTATTGCAAAGTTTGAAACGAAGATTAGAGCTCACTGGTCTGGTTTTTGAGATATAAGATTCTAAAATTCTCTTTTCATGAGATATCACATCATTTCTTTTGGCAGCCATTTTGGATTTGTTTACAAAGAGCCTGGGCCATATTGGGTTATTATATGGCATGCGCACCTTAGAGCATTTGGCTCAAAGACGTGATGGATTTTCGTGGATTTTTGGCATATCTGTTTTGTATCAAAAAATCCTTAAAATCAAGCCAAAAATGCTGCACACGATTTATTCCTTACCTGAATAAATGAGATTTCAATGAAACGATTCCTGCTACGAAGAAAAAGTTTCACAAAACTGCTTTTCCTTTTTTGACACGGAGTTCTTTTTTTTTTTATTTTTCTTTCTTTCTTTCTTTCTTTTCTTTTTTTTTTTTTTCATACGAGTGACGTCTTTTTCAAAGGTTCTGTGTTGTTATATCGCGTCATTGTGAAGCTTATGGCTATTTTTTTTCAATCATCATCGTCGAAATAAGTCTATAAGTATGAAAGGTGGCATATAAATTGAGGTAAAAATTCTTTGCTCGTACTTAATCTAAAAATTAATAATAAGAGAGCATTAATGGTGGTAGTGGTGGGGGTCTATGTGGATTTAGAGGGGGTTCAGCATTTTTAAACGATAAAATATAATAAATATGAGGTTTGTTATGGCAAGCGGGGTAAGTCGAGTATTTTCTCAAAATTTGAAATCCACATAGCCCGCTATCCCATAAATTATAACTCTCCCTGATAATAAACAAGCGAAAAAGCAAGTCGAGGTTAACTTTATGCTTGGAGTCATGCTTTCTTCTGAACCTTTCGTTATTTTCTACTGTAAGATAATCGTAAACAAAGTATTACTAAGACTCGAAAACAAAAATAATAAAACATTCATTTTGAACTCCAATCAGAGCTCGCGAAAAAAAAAAAAAACAAATTTGCTATGTGAAATTTGCAAACATCCCAGGCATAATTTGTGACCGAGACCCAGCTGGGTGCTAAGTTGAAAGACTATTGTTAAAAACTTTCTGGTAGTATATTTAAATTAAATTTAACAAACAAATCGAATCCAACAAACATGATCCGCGCCCTGGTCGAAGAAACATACCCACCAACTCGGCCTCTAACATCTTAGGAAAGGTAAGTCTCTATCAAGTCTTGTGCACTTCCAAAATTAATCTGGCCTTTTTAAAGAAATAATTCTTTCAACACACAACGAATATTATTTACTTTAGAAAAAGGTTAATGAAAACTAAGAAATGAAGAAATACAATTTCGTTTGAGATCTGGCTTGTTACTTAGGCCAGCTTATCAGGCTTGAAAGCCAGTCTCTATGTCACACCTGACACTTCCATGAGAAGCCCCGTACCCTACATTTTAGGCACAGGAAGATTTCGAAATGATCGAGGGGTTGCGGTACATTGCTGATACGTTGCTTCTCACAGAATCAGGCGAGCCACCCAATTCTGCATGCTGCTTTCGGGCGAGACACTTAAACTAAGCATTACTACAGGAAAGTTTTGTGTTTAAATCTGAAAACACACAGCTGAAATTTTGAGTTGAGAAAATTGTGGAGAAGTTGAATAAAAACTTGCACACACAAAAAAAGATTTCTTAATTTTGAAGTTTTATTTGGAGTATTGACACGTAATCTCTTTTTGTTTTGTTTTGTTTTGTTTTGTTTTTTGTTTTTGTTTTGTTTTTGTTTTTGTTTTGTTTTTGTTTTGTTTTTGTTTTTGTTTTGCTTTTTGTTTTTGTTTTTGTTTTGTTTTTTGTTTTGTTTGTTTGTTTGTTTTGTTTTTTTTTTTTTTTGGATGAGGCTGAGGTAGTAGTACAGTCTTTTAATTTCATGACATAATCTTTAACGATCCGAAATTCAGTAATTTCGGAATTTCAAAATGAATTTCGCTACAACGAACTATTTTTATTTTGAACAGTTGATAGATATGATAAGCTTAAACACCGTATGAATTGGTGGTTGTTTAAAACTGATGTTTCGGACGTTAGTCCTTCCTCGGAGTTGAATCATTCAACTCCGACGAAGGACTAACGTCCGAAACGTCAGTTTTAAACAACCACCAATATACGGTGTTTAAGCTTATCATATCTATCAACTGTTTTGTTCAAGACACGGACGCAGTCTAAACTAGTTTTCACTAGTCTCTACTCTATCTTTATTTTGAAGTTGAGGCAAGAAACAAAGCGACAAGATATCAGAAAAAGAATGCACGACTTAAAGCTTTTCAATATCATTGATCAAAAAACTTTAAACTGGTCAAAAAGTGAAATTGAATATGTCTGAGTGAGCTAGATCCTCTTGAGTTATATAGACTATTTCTTTTGCTCAAAAGGCCTTAAGATAGCAACGAAACTATTAATCGAATAGTGTAAACAAGTTTCAGCAATTGCGATTACCATCATCAGTAGTAAGGAGAATTAGAGTCATTAGCTCTTTGCTCATAAAAAAGGAATTCAGTTCTAAGTCGCCTTCTTTCATGGGTTCAGTAAAAAATCATCCCAGAGCCATAATCTTAAAGAAAATACTGTAGCTCTATGCAGAACATTATCAAATTTTATAAAATATACTAGATACCACGCTCGTTCTGTTTGGCTGAGAGGTGTGTTTGCATGAGAGTATGTAAACACGGTTTGGCTTAAGTTATTTTATAAAAGCAATAGAAAACTTTTATTTCCTGTGTTTGCATAACCTGATATAAACACTCGAGGGTTGTGAGGATTCTTGGCAGATATGCAAACCCTCGAGTTCGTCTCGGGTTTTTCATAACTGTCTCGAATTCTCCCAATCCCTCTCGTGTTTTTATCAGGCTATGCAAACACGGAAAATTCTTTTGCTTAAATAATTGATACGGGGGCATTGTTTCATTGGATGTCCACCGTTACAATCCCTACGGGAACTTGAAAAACAAAGTTCAGATTTTCAGCAGGAAGTTCAGAAATTATTAAAAAATAATCTAATTGATCTCCCAAGTTGGCCGGCACTATGTTGGAATTTCTTACACGAAGAAGTAGACATGTATATGGAAAATCTCTGGTTGTCGGGCAGAACTATCTAAATCTGACAAATGAATGAATGAATGAATTCGCTCGCTAGGTCGCTCCACTCATGTGCCGAACCTTTAATGATGAATTAAGTACGGCAAAAAAGCGGCGTGTGGGTCTAGAAAACACTTACTCGCAAATGGTCTGGTTTCCAATTATAAGATGTATTGATGTTTAATACACAATATTTACTGTATTTGGTGGCTGTTAACGCTTTGCTACGGTCAACAAAACGCATTTCACATCGATTTTCTTCGTGTTGTTACTATTTTGTCCCCCTCCCGCGACCATGATCCTTAACGTTTAAACAATACATAGATTGTTTCGTTGTGATTCTTGGGTCTCGTGTAGGTGCTGCACGTGAACGTGGGTATGCGTGCTGGTGGGATACTATCTTCATGAATGATTAATCGTTTTCATCATTGTACTTTAATGTAATATACTGAAACACGCGGAAAATTAATGTTTCATCCAATATCAAAACACCGGTGGAGAAGTGCATTGACAAAACGAGCCGCAGCACTTGAAGTGTTTGATCTAGCTTCTTAAACCATGAAAAATTCTTGGAGAAAATAAAAGTGAAACTTTGGCTAAATTTAGTGCTAATCACCTCGGGCGTATTGTTTTCCCATTTCAGAACACGTGTCAATTCCTTGAGACTACGATTCTTGTTGTTTGAAGCTCATCCATATTAAAGTATACTACCGAAAAACAAAGAAACAATACCCAAGGGAATGACACGTAGTTTGGTCGGTAGGGATTCACCTTGTTTTCTACTCATTAATTTTTCACGAGTTTCAGAAAGGTTTGTCTTCAAGATTATCACTATGCATTCCATAGTCACCCAGTATTTTACATCGGTAATCGATAAGGAGTTTCCAAGCAAGTAATTCGTTGTTTATTTCTCAATATTGGCTTCAGAACATGAGACACAAATCCTTACTTCTCTTCGCACTCTTGACGATTTTCTCGTACCTGACCCTCACGGAATCTTGTGAAGCATACAAGTTTGTCAAACACGAGAGCAAGGCACTAGTCAATCACGTGATTAAGACCATTTCTAGAGCTTTTGTTGAAGCGTGTTGGTCTGAATGCGTCTGGTTGCCCCAGTGTCTTTCAATCAATGTTCGTGTGCTGATTATGAGATATTATGGGATATCTTCGTACACATGCCACTGATTGATTAACTGTATTAAATGCTTATGCATTTTTGCGTTTTTATTCTTGACAGGAGGTGGAATCCAAACACTGCAGCTTATATGAATGTAAAAGGAAACGAGGTTAATTAATTTTCTTTTCTTACCGCGACTGACTGACTGACCGACCAACTAACCGACCGACCGACTGATTGACTAAGCAACCGACCGGCTGGCCGAAAGACTGACCAACCGACTGGCTGACTCACTCACTCACTCCCCGGGCCCGTCTGCCTGCCTGACCGATCTGCTCTGTTTTTGTTTTCTATAGTTTTACCAAACGGATGGTTTGGCCTCGGTTCATCAGCTCTCAAACTTTTCACTGAAAAGAAAAACTGGACTGATGCTCGTCAGTACTGCAAGTCACTTGGAGGTGAACTCGTCTCGATCTCAAGCTCCTACAAAGACAGCTTTGTATATGTCATTTTGGCTAAGGAACATATCAACAATGTGATAAATAACAAAAGTAAGTCTTACCAGATTTAGATTGCTGTGAAGTAATTTCTATTTTTTGAGCGATTTTAATTCGTGGCGATTGGGAAAAACTCAGGACGGAGGCACGTGTCGTGCCGGGACCGTGATGGTGTCGTGTCAAAGCATTTTCATTGGATAAGCAGTGATCTCGCGCGCTGTGATTGGTTCAAAAGAATGTTGTCAATTCTGTACCGTGACCGTGCCGCTTGCCTCACGGTCATAAAATCAATCTACTTTAATTGATTACAGGTAGTGAGGAAGCTCCGCCGACTGATTCTTACTGGGCACTGGATGGTCACGACAAGGATGTGATGTAAGATCTAACACGATTCAAAAAATAACAAACTAAAATCCGGTTTACACGGTATAGCTTTTGCTTACAACTGTCGCATGCGATTTGCTTACGCCATGCTTACGACACGAATTGCTTCGTGTAAATCAACCTTACGACTTTTTTCTTGTCGAACACCACAGTTGTAAGCGAATTGTAGGGTTGATTTACAGGAAGGAATTCGTGTTGTAAGGATGACGTAAGCAGATCGCATGCGACAGTCGGAAGCAAAAGTCAGTCATTGCCAGAAATATTGGACAACATGGAGTCGGCGCATGCGCATTTTGCATTGTTTTGCATAGTAATGGAGCCATTTAACCAAAGAAAATGTATAGGAGAAGGTAAACTTTCCTGGATTAAAAATTAAATACCTTAGGATTCTCCCAG
>WUAP02137883.1:0-12729 GCA_015163945.2 Stichodactyla helianthus
CCCTCCTCAGATATATGTAGTCACCCCTCCCCCCCCCCCACAGGTATTTATTGTCCCCCCCCCCCCCCCCCCCCCCCCCCCCGTCTCTTGTCTCCCCCCCCCCCCCCCCCCCCCCCCCGGCCCCCCCCCCCCCCCCCCCCCCCCCCCCTCCTTCCCATCCCAAAGGCATTATAGGAAGCATATTTTTTCCGTTTCAGCAACGAAGATTCAAGGGGATGTAACAATCATTGTTATAAGATAAGAATTAATTTTCGATCAAGCCAACGATTATAAGCGATTACGACTGTACAGGAAGATTTTTAAAGATATTCACGTTAATTTGCTTGCAAAAAAAAGCTATTACTAACTGGTAGTGTTCAGACTCAGTAAGGTATACACATGAACGGGACATATATTTGTATATACCTATTTCAAAAAAGGCTGTCGCAGCCAAAGGCGATAGGCAAATAAGCAATAGGAGATAGGCCATCCCAAGATCCAAGAATAACTGGAATGACGTGTTTCTAGTGTGGAGATATTCAGTATTGTTTTAAGTCGACGAAACCATCTTAAAGGCGTGTGTGTGTTACTTGTACGCCCATAATTCCATTCCGTCTTGGAATGACCCATCGCCTATTGCCAATCGCCTTTGGCTCAGACAACCTTTTTGAAATAGGTATGCAGACATCAGCTATTTAAAAAAAAAAATAATAAATAAATAATAATAATAATAATAATAATAAAAAGGTTGACTGGGCGATCGGTAATTGGCGATTGCACGACCAAAAGGAACTATGGCGCAATAAGAATTTCTTCATATTCGTTTCTTAAATATCTAAACAATGCCTGTACCATTCAGTAAGGACCTTAGATGTCTTAGGTGGCGAGTACTGGCGTGTCCTTCCTCTAGTATAATCGCTAATCACTGATCTCTATTAGCCGTTCGCCCCTTCAACCTTTTTTTGGGAAAAAAAGAACCTTTTACCAAATCTTAGAATTATACGGCTGTTATATAAAAAGTAGTAAGCAGATCTATATTTAAGTAGAAGTGGTAATTGTGGCTTGGTATAGACTTTATAAAACTTCCAGTAGATATAGACTTTATAAAACTTCCAGTAGATAGCGTAAAACTTCAACAAATACATATTATTTTGATCAGTTTAATCAGTCCAATGGACCCCCCTACTCTAAAATCAATTCACTCCTCTAATTCTGATTTGTTCTTCAATAATTTGTGTGCCTTAGGTAGTAAAGCCCTGCAGAAAGGCATGTCCTGAAGTATTAATGAAAGCTACGCTGTTTCCAACAGTTTGTAAATTGTCCAATCACATCGCATAGTTACGGTTGCCATAAAATATGGTATAACTAAGGCACAACTACGAATCTGCAGTACCGCGCGTTTGCCTGCTCACCGCATACAAAATCTGATCTATCCTTCCACTCGTGGATTTGGTCTATTCAGTCTACAGTGTAGATATTTATAATAACCAGTCGGATGATGAGTTATTTATTTAGGCCAGGACTAGTACTCATTCACCAGCTCCGCATGTGATCGATAATCAATCGGTTAAGAAAATCAAGAATCTTATTGGCGAACCCGATCAACCAATTCATTTTTACAGCCCGCATCGATAGTAATTGCTTTGGATCTTGAAATTATTTTGTACAGCTGTCCTTTTCGAATAAAAAACATAAATTGGAGATAAATTGTTACAGTGCGTTTCACATAACTTTTGACAAGCGAGTTCCGAAGTTCGTTCGGAAATTCCGAACTTCACATGGCACTTCAAGTCGTACGTTGGAAGTTCACAACAAACTTCGAACTTAGTAGACTCGAGGCTTTCGCGTGAGATATTCATAACATTGTAAGAAAAAAAAAAAAAACTGATGAAGACTGCCCCAGATGCAGTCAAACCCGAAGTTTATAAACTCTAAAATCGATACGTTGCTGGGTATCTTCATCTTAATAAACTTTACTATGTTCCTCCAGCAAAATAAAATTAAAATGTATCAAGCTTTCGGACTACGCGTCCATCTTCAGGATAAAATGTTTCGCTTTAGCGAAACACGTTTATGATAATGATCACTCAATCGATTGGGAAAACAGCAAAATTATTGGCAGAGAGAACCATTGGCTAAAGAGGAAGTTAAAAGAAACATGGCTGATTGGACGAACAGAGAAGGCCATCACGAATAGAGACAATGGAAGAACACTACCAGAAATATATAACACCTTAAGTTAACATATTTGTAGTTATCTATTGTTTTAGCTTGGTTTGCATACGTTTATAAGTGATATTTATAAAACGAGTAGCAGTGTTATATCAAATATAAAAACCCGAGGCGTAGCCGAGGGTTTTTGATATTTGATATAACACGTGCTACTCGTTTTATACATGGCTTAAACAACGTCTAGGTATGTTCTCATATTCTGCTGATTTTTTTCGAAATGAATCAAATTTGGCCGAGAAAATCCAAGTTAAAAATCAAGACCATTCTATATCTGATTTATAAACTCCTCCATGGTCACTGATTTCTATTGTGTTTGGCTCATTAATTATTCATGAGTTTTTTAAATAGTTTTAGTGGATCGTTTAACATTTTACCATTTTATCCTGAAGATGGACGCGTAGTCCGAAAGCTTGATACATTTTAATTTTATTTTGCTGGAGGAACATAGTAAAGTTTATTAAGTTTATAAACTGTTTAGGCGTGAAAACCGTAATTTTTTTCTTACGTTATAAACTTCGAGCTCACTTCCCGAGCAAGTTACGTAATTCATTAAAATCAACTTAAAGGTTTACAATGACCGAGTTGCTCCACAAAGCAGGGAAGTACTTTGCCTAAGGCCGGCTTCAAGGAGTAAAACAAGTACAATTTGTAAAAAATGATTAAATATTTCAGCTGAGCAGCATTACATTTTCTAACCAATCACAGTCTGTTGTGATTTTTTATGGCCGGCCCTATGTTCCAGCACCTTTTTACTTGAATACTATTGTCAATTGATCCAATACATTTTGAGTCTCGGAAAAGTCCAAAACTCTTTTTAAACCCTTATATTTCACCTGTGGATTTTCCAAAAAACGTCGCAAGAAATGATTTTCAAAACAAAGTGTGAGTGGCCGCAGATTCTTATCAGCAATGCTTTGCAGGATAAGTTGCTCGCTTAGCTGGAATAATTACCATATTCACGCCGACGAAGTTCCTTGTGATTTTCCAAAGTACGACTGTGAAACGCACTGTAAAATTCTACTCAAAGATTTCGATCCTTGGAAGTAAATGGGATTCTTTTCAAGGCAATCAGTTTGTCTCCCTGTCTAACACGGAAAAAATCGAGCGATTTAGAATTCCTTTCAACTGATGGCTAGTCGCAGCAAACCGCTTAAACCAGGATAACTGGCAACCTAGAACAGGTTATAAACCAGTTTGAAACCTGTACTGATGCTAAGAGTAAGAATCCCCTACATCTTGTGAGCTCCCCAGTTCTTTATTTTGATCGTTCTTCGAAGTTTCTTCTTCCCCTTCAGCCTTTTTTCGTTGTCTTTCACGATAAAAGTTCAAAACATCGTCTTCATCGTCACTCGCTGATACATTTCTAACAGGTGAATCTTTATCTTTTGCTAAGAGAGATTTTAGATAGGCGTCTTCTTCGCCGGTAAAGTCTAAATTAGGATAGCGTATTTGAAGTTTTGTTTTGACCTATTCGAATAAAAAAAGAAAAATTGAGTTAATGTACTCCTCATAGCTTAGCGTTGCGTGACGACAACAGAAATGGCTGCAAGGAAAATTGTCGGGCCCCTATACTACGACTGATCCTACCGCAATAGGCCCTATGCATCATGGCGTAAGTTACTCCCAAAACCAAAATGCTTTGAGTTGCTTTATTGTCAGGGAAATTTTACTAATTGTCTCTATTCCCAGGAGATTGAAGTAATCTGAATAACAAAGCATTTTGACAAAACATTCTGATAGTTGTAGTAAAATGACGCCATCATACAAATGTCCTCTTCCTGATACTTTTTAGTAAAGCCTTGTTCTCACTACCGTCGTAATCGTAAATACAATCTTACGACAACGATTACTGTCACGATGACTTTACGATAAAGTATGAACCAAGAAATCGTAAACTCAAGGACTGACCAATCATTACGCTCGTTACCAGTCTTTCATAATCACCCATCATTCTAGAAATTTCAAAACTTGCGAGAAAACTTCAAGGAAGCGAGAGGATTGTAACACTGCATGCGACGTACTGATTTACACTAGATTGTAAACTTCTTTTACAGAGTCAGCTGTTGAATAACCCCAAAAATATCATAGTTTAAGTGAAGCTTCTTGAAGTTAAACTAAGGTTTTTCCATGCCATATGCTAATGACTGTGACGTAAGAGGGAGCCAAAGGAGTAATTCACGCTTATTTGTTGTTCCTTGTAATTCGAAACACGGGCTACTTATGTGAAAACTAACTTGCAATAATTTCTATAAGAGCCAGAGGTAAAACGATGTATTTTAAATTGAATTCATCTGTACCAGTTACCAGCTGAGCGGAAATAAATTTTCTAACCAATCATTGTCCGTTGTGATTTTTCATGGCCGGCCCTATCTTCAAACACTTTTTTCTACCTTAAAACAATTGAAAATTTAATTCGATGTGTTTTGAGTCCTGCAAAAGTCCGAAACTTTAAACAGAGTGAAATTTTATCTGTGAATTATCTAAAAACCAAGAGAGAAATGATTTTAAAAACAAAGAGACAGGGCCGGAGGTTTTGTCCAACAATGCTTTGCGTAACTAGTTGTTTGCTCAGCTGGGTTTTTTGTTTTTTTTTTTAATGATTACTCTTTTGACGTCATATGGCAGGGACGAACCTTTATAACTTCAAGATGCAGTGCTCAAATTATGCTTTTTTTTTTTAATTCAACAATTGACTCTATGGAGAATCAATACTAAAAATATTATCATAAGGGTTATAGGCACTTTTAAGATTACGATTAAGAACCTACTTTTATTTAAGTATTTACGATTACGACTGAGAATCGACTACGATGCTTACGACGCAAATTTGAACTAGGCTTCAAGCTTTCTTCGGCATAGTTTTACAAAAGGAGCAAAGTTTCATTGCAGTCTAAACCCTGAGTTCTAACTACTAAGAGGGGTAGATTACCTTTGGTAAGTCTTTATTGTAGAAGTCTTGTAATTGTTGTTTAAAGCCATAGTTTGGGTTAGCAACCATCCTGATCACTCTAATAGCCCGTAAGGTATCCCTCCAATCAAGACTTGTAATTGCCATGAGATATGCAGATACTATAGTCGTTGATCTTGAAACTCCAGCTATACTGAAGGAGTACAAAACGAATAATCGATAAGCATGACAATAAATGTGAAGGGGATGACGCTGAAGCCATTTTCATTAAAGAACAAACACCCTCTTTAAATGAACAAGAAACATCCACGCCACTATGCTTATTTAATTAATTATTCATGTCTTTCAAATTATTCATGTAATTATCAATTTTTGTTAACGCTGTTGATGGTTGCGAACTAAGCAGCCGAAATATCCTGAAAATAAAATGTATTTACTTCTCGTCATCCCCTTCATATTACAACTTATATTTATGCCCACAGGTTTAATTATTTATATGATAATAAATATTATAAAATAAATTGATGAATGGATAAAGAAATGAGTGAGAAGGTAAATGAAAGAATGAATGAATGAATGAATGAATGAATAGATGGTTGTATAGATCAATGAATGAACTGATGGATGGCTGGATAGATGGATGAATGAATGGATGGTGTAACGATTCTTGGGTTATGATTTATTTCTATGAAGTATGAACCGTAGTCTAGAGGTTTCACAATGTTCTGATATAAGCTAAGCTAGATCCATGGTAAGATATCATGTTACATTACATCACAGTGAGTCTGTTATATATCATGACAGATGGATGAAAGAAAGAATGAATGAATAAACAAATAAATGGATGGACGGACACATGAATGGATGGATGGATGGATGGATGGATGGGATGAATGGATGAATGACTGACTACTTCCCAACACTCATTACTCACGTACTTACCAGTGCACCAGGCAACAGCCATTATTTGTCCTAAGAAAAGAAAATGTATTAAAAGGACCAAAAAGTATTGATAGTGGGATACAATCTTTTCTACCATACTACAAGATTCAACTTAACAGACTAAGTTTTTGGGAAGCGAGAAAAATGCAATCAAAAATGGGATGAAATAGATGATAGATTAATTTATACATAACAATATTTACACTCCACACATGTACCTGCAATCATGGATGAAGTCAATACATTCTTCAAAATATGGCATTCTAAAGAGCAATATAATACAATGTAATATTTCCAGTAAATATATCATATATGATCATACAGTTACTAGTACATAAATCACAGAACTCTCTCTTAGTACTACGTTTAAACAAGAAATGGTCTCACAGAATAATTGGTAAAGCCTGGATTTAGTTAACAATGTAAGCACATTAGAGGTGGTGTAAACAAACCATGAAATTAGAGCAAGAAAAATTAGTGCTAGACTTCTTCTGTGAGATCAACATCCTGGCTAAAACTAGAATTATTTTTAAAATGGTTTATAGTGCAACACATGCTACCATGGTCACCTAATGTATTTTTTACCAATAGACCTAATCGGCTAATGCGTTGCTGTGTACATTTCAACCCAATTAAAATCTTTTGGGAATAAGATTCTTAATTTGTCTTTTGTATTTGCATAGGACATGAAAACGCAATGGAACAAAAGTTCTTATTCCCAGAGGTTTTGAATTGGGTAGAAACGTACATAGCAACGCGTTAGCCGATTTAGGTCTATCAGAGGGTAAGATTTTTTTTTTTTTTCATATTAATGTGTGAATGTTCTATATTTGCCCAATGACCTATTGTTTTAGCTATTAAAACTAGAAAATCTGTTCTCTGTTCTCTCTGATCTTAGATGTTTTAGCCAGCAAAGAGTCAGCAAAGAGTCAGCAAAGAGCCAGCAAAGAGATTCAATAAGTGAGTTCACATGCAAATGTATCTGTAAGAACAAATTCTAATGCTATCTGATTGGCTGACTCAGGGACTTGTAAAAAATACATTTAGTGGTCACTGTATCATCACACATTTAAATATGATCTACTCTGTTTCAAGTTTGCTCCCTTAGATCTTATGGACTTAAAGTTTGTGTTAGCCAAACATGAACATGAGGACAAGTGTACACTATATAGATAAGAAAAATGAAACATGTATGGTTATTCAGCTTTCATTATGAAAGAAGAAGATGCAGGAAAATCACATGTGACCAATATGCAAAAAAAAAAGTTTATTTAGATGATTTTAAAATGTAATCAAAATTAAAGTCACACTGAAAAATACTACATATAGGTCATTTTATTCAATCATGTGTAACATACTCACAGATCTTCCTCTGGTGAATCTGCAACTTGGATGCACTTGTATGTTAGATGCTTTTAAAATGTAATAATCAATGTCATATACAGAATCTAGACAATGACTTTCATCATTAAATTATAATTATAATGATAAGTTTGTCATTTATTTCTAGATTCTGTATAAGCTCTAAACAAAGTGTAGATTATTTTATTGCACCCACAATGTGGTAATGGATTCAAATGAAACTTAATGTTGTTGATGGTACGATATAATGATCTGAAATGTTCTTTGATTATTTCTAAGTTGAAAGTCAAAGCAAAACAAAAGGCAGTGTGTCCTAGTGGATCATTCTAATATTGATAAGGATAGCATGGACTGAGGGCAATCATAAATTCATAATAATTTGTTAAATTTTTCACCAAATAACACTTCATGAAGTAAAATAAGGTAAAAGACATTAAGGATTAAGGATTAATGATAAAAATAGATTCAGAAAATTAAAACAATTTTTAGAGTAAGAAGGTTTTTTCCTAAATGTTCATCTTGACTATCTTGGGTCAGGCTCAATTAATGCTTAGCTTTTAATAACCATGATCATGATGTATATAAAGGTTTAATCAAATAAAGCTTTCACTTACTTCTAATAATGGTTTTGCATTATCATGCAAAGCTACCACATGTGTTATTTTGTTCTCAGCCAGCTTCTCTATATCTTTGGCATCTATAAGACAAATAACATGCAAAATCTAGAACATCAATTTGAATGAGCAATGTTATACTCCTGAAAGTTCCAGTTGAGCAAACAACTAATCATGCAAAGCATTGTTGATCAAAACCTGCGGTCTTCACTCTTTGTTTTGAAAATTCATTTCTCACATTTGGACTTTTCTGAGACTTGAAATGTATTGGATACAATTGTCAAGAGTTTTCAGTTAGAAAAAAGTGTTCAAATTATATAGGGCCAGCCACAAAAATCACATTGGACTGCAATTTAGTTAAAATTTAATGCTGCTCAGCCGGTATGATTTTAGAACAATTTTGAATCATACATTCAAGACAGTACAACAATAAAAACAACTACTAACTGCAACACCATCAACAACAAGAAAAATTTTTCAACTGTGCATGTGGCCACTGGGACCTGTCAAGCTAATAACTAAAAATTGTACAAAACAAAAAATTAAATATTATCATGGAAAATCTTAATGAAATTATAACTAGAACAAAGTTGAATTAACCAGTTTAACTAAAAATACAATTAACATGAATCCAACAATTACTTGAATATTTGATTTGTGCAATATATGATTTAAACTACCTCTAAAATTTCCAAGAAAAAGTCCTGGAACAATCTGAAATGATAAAGTAAGAAATTAAAATATAAATAAAGCACTTTTAAATAATATATTAGGTGATCAGGAGTATGCATGTTAGGTTGTGCAAAGGATAACATGTGAAAGAGAGAGGGCTTGAGGATACTAGGAAGAAAATTTGAAAAACCACAACCTAAATTTAATTTATGAAAGAACTTATTATTAATTGGCAGGGGAAAGAGTTTGGAGTTCATTTATAATTTATTTTAATTATGATTGTTATTATTAATTGCTGTTATTATTGTCACCTCTCACTAAGCAAGGGGTAATCCACCACAGGCTGAAGGAGGACATGGATTGGCTGAGAGAACAAAACAAACAAACAATAAAACAAAAGAAAGAAGCAACTTGTCTTTTCTTTTTGCTTGCTATTGTTTGTTTTGTTCTATTGTTTTGATGTCTTTTGTATTCTTCTCTTTAGCCAATCCATGATGTCCTTCAGCTGGTAGTAGATGACCCCAAGTAAGTGCAACACTCTGGTCGCTGGTTCGAGCCCTGCAGACGCCACATGTGAGTAGCATTTGTTATATGTGTTGTTCTCTCCCTTGCCACAAGGGTTTTTCTCTGGCTTTCCTCTAGCTCCATAAAAATCAACATTGACAGGTTTCAGACTGGCACTAGACACATTCAACAAATGCATGTAAGTGACCATGTTTCATTCTTTTCTTTTCTTTTCTTTTGTCAGTATAAGTGACAGTTATCATTAACATGCAACTTTATACCTGGGGCAGCTTTTGTTGACAAAGTATTCACCTTAAATTTCAATTTTTTCAGCTTGTCTGGTTAGGTCGGTACTTCATGTATGGTCCTTTCCTTTATGGTTTTTGCAGCAAAGGACAACATTCATGAAGTACCTCCTTTCCAGTTTGAGCCCCAGTCTCACGATATGAAATCTGGAAATGTGAGTTGAGTGTTATGTGCTGTAAATATAGCTAATTCAATTAACTTTGTCACTGAAAAAAGCCTAAAGCCTAAAGTTTTGAGGGCAAAATCATGAAATTTTATTTTCCACCATGACATTATTACAATAAGAAACTCACTGTATGCTTGCAAATTCTACAACTTGGACACATTATTCCTTAATTTCTTACTGGATGGCTTACAGTAAAGTTTGTTAGTAAACAAAGCTGTAAGGCTTCTTTTTTCAGTGACAACATTAACTGAAATAGCTATATTCAATGTAGTGGTAGTGTGTGCACTGCATGAGCCTCACTGAAGAGCCCCTCACAAGGAGTGATGGATGTAAAAAATGCATTTTTTTTAAAAATATATGATGAATTAACTGTGTTTCTGTGATGCCTACCCATTCAAAGATGGAAGAAACAATCAGGCCTTCCCCTTGGTGGATAACATTATGCCCACCCCAGATTACTTGCAAAATATTGGATACCCCTTTCTGTTTAAAGTAAATAAAAAAGATGACTCTAAGTTAGAGTTTTTATTTTCAATTATTTTTGGATTAATTTGTATAAGCCTAACTTCCATTCAAGATTGTTTCGTTTCTCAGTTAAAATGATTAATATTGCATTCAACCGGAACTGCCATTAATGTATTGGACTATAAAGGTCCTTCAGAAATGCAAACTTTTGTTATGATATTAATAAAATGTATGATATCAATAACCCAAACTAATTTAAGAGTAAAACCTTAAGTCTTTCAAAAATCATTCACAAAATAAGCTAACTAAGATTACATGTATTTTTTTAGTTGATGTGACTCAAGTTATTTCAAGTGCGGTCATGCAAAGAAGATGGAAATCAGGATTAAACATTAAGCTTAATATCCCATACGAAAAGATAAAATTGTGAGATGACATTTAAAAACAACTTGGTAATATAGTTCGTAGCATCTTGGTAATATAGTTTGTAACATCTGAGGTTTTGGTTTTTGAAAATGGAAAGAAAAAGACTGGATTTTTTAAGCATAAGATTAATAAAAACACAAATACTAGTGACGGTATGCAAGTGATCTGACTGTAGTCTGTACACTGATCCTTTGTTATTCATTGTATTTTACCTTATCCATTCCATTGCCCATGTTAAGTGATGTTCCTAAAATGTCTTGGATGCCTTAGGAATATTATTCTTGGTTACAAAAGCTAACGATCAAAGGTGAAAATATCAGCAGAAAATTGGAAGGTTAATAAAAGAATAATATTGGAACCAGGACACGACGGGTACAAAAGTCAGAGTAGGAGACTAGGTCTAGTAATAAAATACAATGATATACCTAATTCGGAAAAGTGCTCCCATTTGGTCAGGTTTTAAGCCACATAAACAGGGTAAATATTTACTGAAAGCTAATGAATCGTAGAATATGGCGATGTATTAAATAATGCCTTTATAGAAAACCAATAATTGACCTTTTTGGCGATAGCCGTCACGTGCTACATGTTCTCACATAACCGTAGGAATGAATTGACTTTTGAACATTTATTTGATTTGTTTCTCTCTTTTCCTAATACAAGAAAAATATTATTCTAACTTGAAGATTTTCTTCCTTTTATTTAGATATCTATCTAAAGAAATCAATTTGATATTTTGTGCAAAAGCCAGTATATTCGTACGGCAGTCCGAGAACAATGTCCGAGCATCTTGGTGAACGTATCACAATCCAATACAATTTATACCGCGTGACGGCTAACGCCCAAAAGGTCGATTGTTTTTAATTTTTATAAATAATGGGGAGATATTATAAGTCTATAGCATTTAACTTTTAAAAAAAAACTTTTTCCGTGGTTCAATTCTGAGATAAGTATCCAGCAAGACCGTGTCAGCGATTTTTGATATGTTGCGTTTTGCGGATTTTATAAAACACGTTTTTTAATTTTGTCAGTAGTTTGGGTGAAAAAAAGCTTTTTAGTCGGACGAAAGCCGACTCGAGATTTGACACCTTAGGGTATCATCGAAAAGCCCAATGAGCAATACCGCCGACACTTTTACCGTCTATCAGTCTATTTAATAAGAAATAGAACTTTTCATTAATTTTATTTATTTATTTATTTATTTTTATTTTTATTTTTTTTCCCAGAGTACAATTACAGTTTGTGATATTTGTCTGACTTGTCTGGAAATCACACATCCATCATCCTAGTTTTAGTTCATAGAACCGCTGGGCATAGCTAATGATTGACACTTACGGCCCAGTGCACATCGCTGGAGCCTGACTTACGAGTTCAACTTTAAAATCCGCAAAACCTAACATATAAACAACAAAAACAAAAACAGACAAACAGACAAACAAACAAACAAAACTCAAACAACAAAAAAAAAGTTTTGAAAAAAGTCTCCCCAAGTTATTAACAACAGCAGTTATTGGTTATCTTTAAAAAAAACATTATCTAAAATATCATCGCGCGCGTAATATCTTTAGCTATGTTATAAATTCTACTATTCAATAGATATTTTCGAATTAACGGCACAAACGCTGATCTGTCACCAATACCAAGTACTGACCCCAGCAGTAGGAAATATATATATATATATATATATATGTTTGTTTGTTTGTTTGTTTGTTTGAGAATGATGAAATAGGACACTTGCTTTATTGCGTCATGAACCTCTACTACCAGAATCCCTTGCACACTTTCTTTTGTCGAGTTAACTGTTAGCGCCAATTGTCTTGTTCTCATGAGGAAATACAAATTTGAATATGAAAGAAAATACGCCAAGCATTCTGGTAGTAGTGGTCAAATTACGCCATCATGCAAACGTCCTATTGAATGCTCTACACGCCCCGTACTCATAGTCTGCGCATCTCTATTTTTCTAACGCCTCCCACATGGGTCAGAACGTCAAGGGACTAGTCCTTCTGATGAATATTCGATTCTTACTGATCACAGCAAGAAGTTAATCTTCCATGGTCTAGGGGCCGACTAACTTCTCTCTTTAGGCTTCGGCCGAGCTCCCTGATTAGTCATTATGGATAGCGGTGTTGGAGCCGAAATCTCCAGCTGAC
>WUAP02137894.1:0-12729 GCA_015163945.2 Stichodactyla helianthus
ATTTGAATAAGAAAGAAAATCCGTGAAGCATTCTGGTAGTAGTGGTCAAATGACGCCATCATGCAAACGTCCTATTCAAATATTTTTAAGATTGCTACCGGCATATTTAATCGCTAGACTTAAGGTGGCTCTATGCGGTTTTCTTAAGCTCCGACCGGCAATATTCCGAGCGCTAAAAAACCAGCTTTACCCCAGTCTTTCCAGTCAGACGATTTTCATACACGTGTTGACCAAATGGCTCAAGTGTAAAATAGTGGGTGTGGCATGGCAATCGTCATTAGTATGCTAATGTTATGGGGAAATCCCGATAAGCAGTTTTTGGAGCCGGTCTCGGAAAATCCTCGATAGATTTTTTCTCAACCTCGGGATTTTGTATTTGGAGTCCAGGCCTTGCTGTTGAGTGAATTTTAAAAAATTAAATCTAGCCGTTTTAAACAGCTTATTTTGTCAGCTTCGACAAAATACCGTCCACACGGAAAAAGAGCTCTAAATTAAGTTATATTAAATATATCACAGTTGTGTTTAACTATAGAATAATCTTTAATATGTTCTTAGATATTATGCTAAATTTCAAACTACAGCTTAACAAACCATGCCGAACCCACTCTTTTAAACTTCAATCATTTGGTCATTACATGTGTGAAAATCGTTTGACTGGAAAGTGAATAAGCTGGTTTTTGAGCGCTCTGAATATTACCGGTCGGAGCTTAAGAAAACTGTATAGAGCCACCTTAAAAGTGTGGTCATTGGTCACCAAAAAAAATTGCTATGGACGTCCGAACAGTTGTGACTGTAACTCTCACATGGCTTCCACTCGGAACCAATCATAACCTGAATCATGTATACGAAACCGTAACTCTCACATGGCTTCCACTCGGAACCAAACATAACCTGAATCGTACATACGAAACCGTAACTCTCACATGGCTTTCACTCGGAACAAATCACAACCTGAATCGTACATACGAAACCGTAACTCTCTCCTGGCTTCCACTCGTAACCAATCGTAACCTGAATTTAAAGATGCTATAATTACCGAGGTTGAATTCGTGGTAAAATGTAAAACACATGTTCATCAAGTTCTTGGCGGGGACAAAATCGTCTGTTTGATGACACCTATAGTAATAAAAAAGAAAGAAAAATATGGATAATAAATTCGTTACTACTAAATTAATTATTATTTTGAAGAAACACTCTATTTGGGATGTGTAGTTTCACAACTACATAAATATACATTATTTTATAAATATTTTCCTTTTTTAAATTTCACATTATTCTACGGGACGTATAGATTAAATGGTCAGATTATCGATAGTCAAGTTATAGTACACTTCATTGTCTGTTTCTTCGCGAACAAGGCAGTTTTCCTTTGACAAATTTTCTTGTTGCAAATTTGACGCGGTTTTACACGTAATTATTTATTTATTTCCCTAATTTTTCAAAAGAAACTATCCCTATAACTCCAACAATAGTAAGTACAGTTCGTTTTGTTGTGTATTTATTGCCAATCAACATAACATTGATAAATGATTGAACTTCTTTTCTCAAGTCTTCATCTTCTATCGTCTAATTGGCAGTCTACCATGCAAACTGGCAAATCTCGCTGAACTTATGAATAAATAAATTTCTTTAATTTTGTTTCTTTGTTGCCAGACACATTTTCGTTAAAAGCGTTTAGGAATAACCTAAAATATTCGCCTAATTTCAAGCGATAAAATTCGCAGTTCAGAAAAGAATGAGCAGCTTGCCAAAGTTGAATCCCTCCCATCTCTACCTCTGCGATCGATTCCAGCAAAGTTCAGGAACAGAACAGAACTTTCTACAGGGCGTCAAAGACTATCAAAACATAGAACTTAAAGATGATGGCCTTGGGAAATACAAAATTGATCGTAATCCGGTGAGTTAGCAAATTTTGCACACCCACATCACAGATAATTAGATAATGGACGTGGACGTTGTAGCTCTGGTTGAGCGCGGGCAGGAGCTTGTGAAGAAAATAAAGCTTGGATTTGTATAGCCCAGGGACTTCCATTCTATAGGTAAATTGATTGGCTGACGACGGAATTCCACGTTGAATTCACGAGAAAAGCAGATATCGCACGAGTCGCAAAGAAAATCTCTAGCGCCAGACTAAAAGAACGTGTTTTTTTAATCATTTCAGATTGTATACGATCCAAACAATAATACTGATTGAATACCAAAGAGAAAAAGTTTTGGACAACTTAGCCTGCGCTGCCGGCGGTCTGCATTAATTACGCTTCAGGAGAACGCAGGCTAAAAAGAAGTTTAAAATTAAATCTTTGATAAGGCACTAAATTGTAAACGGCTCGAAACTACACTTGAATTTGAGACAAAACATTTATAATATAGGCTAATGGACTTCCATTTCTTCCATTGAGGTTCAAAAATTTTCAAATCAAAAAATAAGACTATATCTGTCATTCATTTTCGTAGGAAACAAAGGAACGTTCCCGCGGGTATCCCAAAACCGTGGTAAGCATAAATAATTTTTCTAGATTGGAAAGGAGGGGCTAGTTGGAGTCGAGAGAATGGCTTGAGAACATTAACATTTTTCCATCAAGATAATGATTGGATAAAGTAGGAAGTGTGGACATTCGACTTGGGTCTTTTTCCTTAGAAAAAGTTAAAAAAAAAAAAAAAGACAAATGCTATCCACATTTTATCCTTACAGCGCTTTTTCATGCAAGGAACGTCCGAAGTTACCTGTAATTCATTATTTCGCCTGCGCAAGCAATGTCAGCCAGTCTAATCTGCCTACTTTTAAGGTTTTCTATTTGGTTCTACGATTAAAACCCTTCTTCCACATTTTAATACACCTCTGGTGAAACACTGTTTTCTTTCCCCTTTTGTTCAAAGTTTCCTTCATCAATACTTTACTCAGTGACCTCAATTTCATGCGCTAAATCAAGAAGAATTATGCGTAACTCCGGGAAGATGCATTAGGCAAACAATAGACCTTTTCGGCTTCGGCGTAATGTTTTCCCGTCATTCAGAACACGTGTCATTCCCCTGGATTTTATTTCTTTGAATCTTATTCCCAAGAGGATGGCACGTGGTCTGAAATGGGAAAACATTACACATTCTTTAGGATTTGCGCGCGCCAGCGAGGTCAGGGGACAAAAAACATTAAAAACTGATCGTTGAGTTTTTGGGAAAAACCTCTACTAAAGAAGAGTAGGAAAAGCTAAGTTTAATTTTTCTGATCTTCTATTCATTTTCTACCATTTAAATCCTTCAATATTCTAATGAACGTGTAACATAGCAGAACGCCGTTTGTCTTCCGATTATTCCCGAAGTCTCCTTCATGTACTTTGACTCCCGAACAGACGCTGACCTCGCTTACATGCACAATGGAATTAATTCTTTGTTTTCTCAAAGTGAAAGATCCTTTTAACCAAATTCTCGAAATAATTTAATAGGAAAACAAAAGAAGCCACAATAGCATTACCCAGAAAAAAGTAAGTGAGTGTTTTACAATACAACATGAATTTGGATGATATTGTGGTATTATTGTGATATGGTAGTTTATGTGGGTAAGGTGGAGTTGGGTTATAGGATGGAAGGATACAATTATATTTGAAGGTCAGGGGTAGATCCAGGGGAGGATGTAGGGGGTGCGCACCCCCCTGAGATGAGGTATTTACAGTCAATTATAGATTGGATATTATTAGCATTTAATGCTCCAGTACTGAACATAAAGAGTGCATCCCCCTCAAAAGGGTCCTGGATCAACATCTGTAGGATGAGGTGGGATGGAATGATAGGCTTTTATTAAGGAAGTGGTGAGGTTAGTGGTGAGATGGGATGGGATGGGATGGGATGGGAGGATGCACTTTAAATTTTTTTTTTGGGGGGGGTGGATTGGATAAGAGGGTGTAATGATACTTTTTTTTTTGGGGGGGGGGGGGGGGGGAGGGGAGGGGGAAGGCCGGGGGAAGCCGAAGAGGAGCACGGGAGCAACTACTTCTTCGGAATTTTTCAAGTATAGGTTTTTCTGGATCGTATATGGTATTTAACCCGTGAAATAGTTATTAGCCTAATATAGGTTGGTAGACACTAATTCCATTTTTTTCTTTTGTGTCTATTTGACTATATTACACTTTAACTATTAGTTTCTATTTTACGGGTGAAGTGCTATCACTCTACTTACTGACTACGTTTTCACCACCGGAAGCTGAATCGATCTCCTCCTCTTCTGAACCGGAAGGAGGAGCTTGGCCAATTTGCTGCTCTGAACCGGAAGAAGGACCTGAAGCAACTTCCTCCTCTGAACCGGAAGCTGGAGCTAAACCGACACCCGGGGGTGGACCAAGGTTTTGCCTAATCTACAATGTTAACATTGATTTTCAGGCTTCTTGATGGCATAAGAACTAGATTGCTCTAGAAATGCAACAGTCCCTCCATTGCACCTCAACAATGCTAGAGACTTAGAAAAAAGATTAGGCTTGATTTCATTTATTAAAAGATCCGTTTATACGTGCTAATTTTTCTGCGATAAACACTGCTATTTTCGCTGCGATTTTACAAACTGCAGTGCAAAATTGCGCGTGATCGACGACTATCGGCGATTGTAAGGCGATTTTTTAAATTTTAAACATCGCCGATAAAATCGTCTTTGTTTCCAACATGTTCGAATTTAGTAGAATTTTCCGACAATTCGCTTTCAAATCGCCACTCATGTTTACACGCGTGATTTTGATTACAGGTGAATCGCGGCTAGAATCGACATCACTTGACAATTTCGATTGTTTCACCTTGTAAAAGAATGCTCTGTATTGTCCACCAGTACACATCTCTCCTGTTTTTGGGTCGACTAAAATTTTCTTTACCTGCATAGGCAGTAAACAACTCGCTGGGGAGTCGAGTGGATGGCTAAAAGCAATATCAAAGCGTTAGTAAAAATTAGTAATCTGAACTGAAAAATAATATGAAGGCTGAAGGTAAAGAAAAATTAAGGTAATGGTAATTTATTTTCCTTTGATAACGAGGGGACTGTGGTTGCTCAATTCTTCCGAGATAGGAGCTCATGTATACTGCGCTCGCATCAACGTATCTTCTCAAGCGTTATCAAGAAACGTGATCTGAAATGGGGAAACATTACGCTCAAGATAAAAGCGTCTATTAAAGCTACACGGAATAGAATGAGAAGTCGAAATAAAGGATTCCAGGTCACTAGGAATCGAACTCGGACCTCTTGCACAAAATTAAGCGTACTAACCAACTGAGCCATCCTGTAAGAAAGTGCACATTTGAAATTCTTGATTTTAATTGGTTAAAATACAATGGAAGAGACGAAGAACCAATCAAAAATTAGATTTCAATGACGTCAAATTTCCAAGAAATTTTGCATTTTGTTCAATGGCGGCGAGTTTGTGACTGTCTTTTCCCCTTCAATACCAAAACTACGGTGAAAAAAGGCTGATAAAAGCTCATACATCGAAGGAGAACTCCAAAACGTACCATATTTATTGTCCCTTGTGTGAAAAAGCTTTAAAAAGTATACGAGATAAATTCCTAAATCAAATAAAATGGTATGAATTCTTTGGCAAACTGTCAATTGGCAACACGACGTTTGCGAAGCGCTCCTCAATAATGTACTCTGATGTTCTCTCGCTTCACCCATCATTAACTACGATAATCGCGATAAAAGATCCTTGAAAGCGATTCTGAACCTTAGGAAACACTTCTTTAGACATTTTAGGAATAAGGAAATTAGGAAAAGTAAAGATTTCACTTTCAAAACAGTGCAGCTTTACGCTGTGTTCTTGTAAACTGTATGAATATTCTGTTATTGAAAGGTAATCATACAATTTCTCGTTAAATTTCCAATAAATTCACCTTTGTGTGTTTTTCAAAGAGTTCAAATTGCATTCGCCCTACAGGCTCACACTGCGAAAATCGATCCATTTCTGATCATTATCGTCGTCGTCGCTGACGTGACCGGAAAATGTTGGAAAAATAATGGAGCTTCCAGGAGTTACCCATAATTCTCCTTGATTTAGCGCGTGCAAACGAGGTCAGGGTCTGGTCAGGGGCAAAGTATATGAAGGAGACTACGGAAATTTGAACAGAAAACAAACAGCGTTTTGTCGAGTGCGGATTAAAATGCGAAAGGATGTAAATGGATTTACCAAATAGGATGTCTGAATAACAGAGCTTTTCCTATCCTTGTTTAGACACAGTGCACGAATTTCCTGAAAACTACGAATAGTTTTCAGTGTTTTTTACCCTGACCTCGCTAGCGCGCGCAAGTCCTAAAGAGTTGTGGGAAACTACGGAAAGGAGCATGGAAATACGTTGGATATATTTTGGAAATATATGTTCGAAGTCGAAATTCCAAGATATTTCCATGGTCTGGAACGCGCACGATACAGTTCGGAAGTTCTTTGAAAACCACGCTCGTGCAAATTTATTCCAAATTGAACTCGAAACTATCTGATTACCTAGACAAATACGCCGCTAGAGGTCCAGGTGCAGTAACACAAAGTCCAAATTTCATAAGGGCAAACCATGAGGCACCCAGAGACGAACACTTCTCTCGACATCTACAAGCTAAACTGGAAAGGGGAAAATAAATCATTAGTTTTGTACGTGTGGTTTAGTGAATGGCTGACTGATAAACACAGAGAGAGTGGCGTTGCTATTTCGTTTGCTTGTTCATTCGTTCGTTGTTTCGTTCGTTCGTTCGTCGGTTTGTTTGTTTATTTGTTCGTTCGTTCTTTCGGTCTCTCATTATTTTGCTAGTTCTTTCATTCCTTCCTTCCTTTCCTTGTTTCTTTTGTTCATTTGTTTGTTCGTGGGTTGGTTGGTTAGTAAGTCGATTGGTTGGTTTATTGGCGGGTGGGTGGGTTGGTTGATTGGTTAATGGGTGGATGGTGGGTTGGTGGGTTGGTGGGTTGGTTGGTTTATTGTTAGGTTAGTTGGTTTATTGGCGGGTGGGTGAGTTGGTTGATTGATTAATGGGTGGATGGTGGGTTGGTTGGTCAGTCGGTAGGTTTGGTTTAATGGTGGTTGGGTAGATATGTGGGTGGGTTGCTTGGTTGCTTGGTTGGTTAGTGGTTTGGTGGTTTAGTTGGTTCGTTGTCCGGTTGCCCAGTTTGCGCATGTTTCATTTCATTCTCCTACAACATGGCGGTCATTTCTCCAGTTGGTCATTCGCCTTGTCAGTCATACTCTTACTCATATACGTATCCTCCAACGTCATCCCAGTCAATCGCGACCTCAGTTCCAGCTTTCCTGTCATCAATAATAATCTTCAAATCCAGATGTAAACCTGTCCTGCATCCTATCATGTCCCAAGCAGGTATGCACTTTAGGTACGTGTACGCTGTAATGAGAAACCGTTCGCCCTTAATGAGACACCTAACAGACAAGCCAGCCTGACTTTTGTTTAGAAATGATTGCGGCACGAACACGGTCGTAATACGATCAGTGTACGCCAAGGCACTTCAAAGTTTTAGAAAACATCACGGTCGCGGCAATTGGGACGCTAACGGCACCGATCGTGGCGCGAGCTTTTCACAGTCGTACGAAAACTGTTCTGTTGGTTTGCTGCACCACCAACATAGCTACCATGCCTTTTTCTTATCCATCCTCTTGTGAATGGTTGCAAAGAAGCAAATTCCCTGGCTTCTTGCTCTCCGTCTTTGAGGGGCACTTCTCGTAAAATAGATTGTTATTCTTAACTGTACCTGAAAACTATTGTGTTCACGCAAAGTGTCCCTCGAATTTGATGCAAATGAGCCAAAACGAATTGCTTTGAAAGAGATTATCAATATATCTGAGCAAGATGTAATAATTTATCTTCGAGTGTTGAAAAGTTCTCTCATCATGAGTAAGCGCAGTAAAAGAGTGAGAGATTTTCAATACCTGAAGATAAATTTCTCCAAGCGTCTCATTTGATATTCTGTTGATTATATGATTATCGATGAAAGATGTTACCATGGTGCCGGTATTTTCACATGTGAAATAACATGTTATTTTCACTTGTGAAGATGTCAGTTTTTCGCAATGAAGAAAAATAGGTATTTCATCGATAATTACTATCAAATTCACTAAACTGTTCACAGTCTGAAAATAATGATCCATCGGATTTGAATTTGGATCGATCGAAATGATCATGTGACATTGCATACTTTTACGCACGTAGAATGCGGTGGCGACGTTTGGCGTGTGAACTTTGCAATTTTATGCCAAATGGAAAAGTTTAACATAAAACTCTAGAGATTAAACGCCAAATGACACTACGACATTCCACGTGCGTAAAAGTATGCAGTATCACATGATCATTTCGATCGATCCAAATTCAAATCTGATGGATTGTTATTTACTGTGAACAGTTTAGTGAATTTGGTAGTATATAATAAAAAAGATATATTTATGAGTGGTAACAATGTAGTGGACTGAAATACTTACCAGATACTTGGGGTGCTACAAGGAGTTGGGTTGCACACAATATGATCAAGGCGGGACCAATCACTGGAACAGAAACCCCACACATCCCATGAAATGCCAATAATAATAATAATAATAATAATAATAATAATAATAATAATAATAATAATAACAACAACAATAATAAAGAATGGATTCTAGTGGAAGGTACGATCATTGGCTATAGGATAATCTTTGCTTTGCAACGGGGAAAATAATTGTCAGTCGATCAAATAAACTACTTTTTACTCACTTGGATCTGTCTGTCCTTGCTTTATTTACAGTTATACAAGCCTCGATAAACATACATGAAGATAAACGGTCTTTTTAACCATTTTCCCTGCGATAACATACTTTGATAAGTCCGCAATATTTTATTATAAAAACCGCAAATACGTTATTGACACAGGAAGCCCGACTTTAGTTATGTTTCAATTTTGTGCTCTATAAAAGGGGCTTCAATTAGCCTTTGGAAACGGTTTGACGCGTCAGCGAGCGCGAGCCCGCACCACTGTTTGCAATCGTCACACAAACTGGGCCACCGTCGGTACTGAGAATTCAGAAGGAGGCTATATAAAGCGATTGAAAATGATCACGTGGTATGTAATCCGTAAATTTCATTGGCTGAGAGCTGGACAACGCCCACTTTGAGCCTACCCTTAGGCATTTTATAAAGTAATCATTATTAAGCTGTGTGACCGCACATTGTTTAGGACGAGTAGTACTGATAACGAGTTATTACAAACATGGCGACCTCCGCATGGCGATTAGCGGCAGTTGGCATTTGATGTTATCGCAGGGAAAAAAGGGTTAAAAAAGACCGTTTATCTTCATGTATGTTTATCAGAGGCTTGTATAACTATAAATAAAGCAAGGACAGACAGATCCAAGTGAGTAAAAAGTGGTTTATTTGATCGACTGACAAACATTTTCCCCGTTGCAAAGCAAAGATTATCCTACAGCCCGTGGTACGATATGTACTCCAGGAACAATTGCTGAAAGAGCTAAATACAAACAGAACAAGTATGTAGACCTTAGATTGGGGATAAAGAACTTGTGTAAAGGCTACAAAGTGAAGCTAATTACCATAGTATTTGACTATCTTGGCGCGTACTACAGAAACCAAGATAAAGAACTGAATATGTTATTTGCGCCGAAAGTAGCAAGGTTAACGATTGAACATTCCCAGAAATGGGTTATTTCACAGAACTGTGAAACATTATTATTATATTATTATATATATTATTATAACAATAATAATAATAATAATAATAATAATAATGATAATAATAATAATAATGATAATAAAAATAATAACCAACAATAATAATAACAATAATAATAATTATAACAATAATAATAATAATGATAATGATAACGAATTATGATGATGATGATTATTATTATTATTATTATAAAATAAAATAAAAACACAATAAACTCGTAGCTCAAGTACGTTCTGAAATATATAGCAGCCCTAACCCCTTAACAACAGGAAATCTTTTACGGGAATAACTGTAGAATCCCTAATGAGAATTGAATAAAAACAACACCCAATAGAATAGCGAATTGTAACGTCAATAAAATTCAGATTTTTCAATTACATTTTGAAGCAGCAACGATTGAAAACAACAAAACATAATCTACACGTCTACGAGATTTCAGGTTGCTACGAGCTTTATCGAGGAAGATGTCCGACTTTAAGCTTAAACTTTTAAGCTCAAAATAAGTCCATACATTTTCGCTAATTTGGCACTGTTTACCAACCAGGTTAAAACCGACACTAAATAATGGAAAACGTATGGGGATATTTTGATACTCAACAAAGTATGCCTGGCGGCCGTTAATTTCTTGTTCCCTCTTTCTAAAATTCCACACTATACTTTTACTAGCACTTTCTAATCACGTGATTAAAAATACAAACTTGAAAAAAAAAAAAAAAAAAAAAAAAGGAAAAGAAAACCGTTTCATTTCGGTACTCTATATTTAGTGTAAGGGAGGAAAACTTGCAACCATATGTATAATGACTGCTTTTGATGAAAATCTGAAAATTATCCAGTTTCCTTGTTATGGGATTTATCAAAAGAATTTTCAGTGAGATAAAAGATATGAGCGCCTCATCAATGAAGGAAAAAATCTTTAGTTAACTATCAATCGAAACCAGATTTCTTACCAGTTAATTTGGTATAGAAAACTTAAATTTACGGGGTCAAAAGGGTTAATCATTTGAAGGTTATACCAGAAACATAATACACCTATATCATGAAAGGTTGTCGGTGGGCGATTTGAAATCTGAAATCTGGACAAGATAATTCGCCAGCGCAGGTCATCGCTCAAAGGTGGTGTCGCACTTAGCTATTTACTGATAGCAAACTACTAAAAGATTAAATTTAATTCGAAAATAAAACTTAAGAAATAAATTCACAGTTCGTGCCTTCAATTCCTCTCGGACTCAGATTTCAGATTTCAGAGACTCTGACCATCAACCTTGTTTGAAATAGGTGTATATTAAGATTAATATTAAAAATACAAAACTCCATTGCGCTTTAGGTCCAGATGAAAATTAAAGAAATATGACAAGAATTTCGCGTCCCAAACTAATGGTAAGCGCCAGAATATACTTTAATTACTTACTTTTTGTTTTTGTTTGTTGAAGTGCTGGACGGTATCTTTCCATAGGGAAGTGGCCGCGTTACATTTCTCATTATATATCCACCTCGTTGCTAGGCAATCACCATGGTAACTGAGGACCGGGTTACTATCGTCCAAAAGAATGCCATTAAGAATGTAATCAAGCGATAAAGGCAGAGGTAATAAAGAAGCTTATTACTAAAGAGGTAAATATTTAGCTCTTGGGGATTCTTCGATAAAGAAATTTATAATTGTTCTCAATATCTATTTTAAGTAAAATTGTCTCTTGTATGAATTCACAGCGCTTTTATTTTTGGGGGGGAGGGGAGGGGTGGCGAAATATGTTGTAATATATATATATATATTTGGCTTTTTAGAATACCATAATTGCAAACAAACTTGAGTGATATTAAGTCTTGTACAGTGCTAATTCCTAGTGGTATTGAATACAATTACTACGATTTTTTTTTTTTTTTTTTTTTTTTTTACATAAGAAAAGTCGTCAATTCGTCAGAGAACTTTATCTTATCCTTTAATATTTGTACTTAGTGCAAAGAACTTATCTGACGAATTAAAAAGTTTTGGTGGTATTTCTCATTCTCATTTCTACCCTAGGGTATGAAACTTGGAATTAATACCATTTCTATGGTAGTTAGTAAATGATTAGCACAGATCAATTGGGAATTTTTACTGCCTCAGCTCATTCAAACAATTAAAAACCAGTAGAACCAAACAACGGCACGAGCACGCGCTCTATTAGTATTTTTTGAAATATCCGCGCCCCGAGTTTCTAGCAGACCAACTGATGAAGACTGTTGATTTACAGTCGAAACATCTTGTATTAAAACAACAATTAAACTCAGAGACAAAAGTATTTGTCATTATTTGTTATTATTCCAATTCAAATGAAAAGGTAATTTTACGGCAATTCACGATGTAAGGGCTCAAGGCGATGAACATCAGTCGTGATTTGTAGATTGAAGATCTGTACGTGATCATTAATGTACCATGGTTTTATACCAGAAAAAATGAACGAATGATTAAAACTCAATAAGGAAGGAAAAGCTAACGCTAAATTGTTGTCCTTTTCCTTTATTTTTAGATTAGATTTGAATAAAGACATCGACCCAAACATGCTTCATGCTTTAAACATGCGAATAATTAATAATAAATTGCAGGAATCAAATAATTGATGTTTTTCTTGAGATTTTGATTTTCTTGAGGAAGAAAGGAAGGAAATACATGATAGAAGGAAGGACGGAAGAAAAGAAGAAAGGATGGAAGAATGGAAGGAAGGATGGAAAGAAGGAAGAAAGGAAGGAAGGAAGGAAGGAAGGAAGGAAGGAAAGAAGGAAGGGAGGAAGGATGGAAGAAAGGAAGGAAGGAAGGAAAAAAGGAAGGAAGGATGGAGAGAAGGAAGGAAGGAAGGAAGGAAGGAAGGAAGGAAGAAAGAAAGGAAGGAAAGATGGAAAAAAAGGAAGGAAGGAAACAAAAATGCAAGGATGGAAAGAAGGAAAGAAGGGAGGAAGGATGGAAGAAAGGAAGGAAGGAATAAAAGAAGGAAGGAAGGAAGGATGGAAGAAAGGAAGGAAGGAAGGAAAAAAGGAAGGAAGGATGGAGAGAAGGAAGGAAGGAAGGAAGGAA
>WUAP02137905.1:0-28251 GCA_015163945.2 Stichodactyla helianthus
TAAAAGAACGATTCCCAAGAGAATACCACGTGGTCTGAAATGGGCAATTTGCATACGAAGCTGAAAGGGTCTATTCCTCTCAGTCACAGATTTCAGATTTCAGATCCCCGACCGACAACCTTTTTTGAAATAGGTGTATAATATTTCTATTTATTGGTATAACAGAAATCATTCTCAACTTAGTATTTAATTTGTAGAGTATAGATTATTATAATTTATTAATGATATTTATTAATTGATGTATTTAGAACACATATGGAATAATGCTATTTATATAGTGATGTCACTTAACCCGTGAAATAGGTTTTTTTTTCTGGTCTGGAAACCTAGTGAATCGTGCATGCTGATTGGTTGTTAGCTGGTCTAATTTTTTTCTCAGTGTGGACCGGCTTATCAGGATCGCTCCCTGACATGATAATTAGAAGGAATTCTGGACCGGAAAAAATAAAACGGCTTAGGTCGGTCTGTATTGAGAAAAAATTTGCCTTCGGTCTTGAAAATGGACCGAGCCTGCAGGCCGTTTTCAAGACCTCGGGCAAATATTTTCTCGGTACGGACCTCCCAGCCATTTAATAACATATATGTCCAATAAAGATTAGTAGACACTAATTCCATTTTTTTTGTGTGTGTGTGTGTCTATTTGTCTTTGTATTAGATTTTAACTATTATTTTCTATTTCACGGGTTAAGTGCCTCACTGTATGTTATATTTCTTAGATTTTATCATATAATTAATTTATTTGTTAAAGGTGCTATTAATATTTATTCAGTTAAGTGATAATTATTGCTGAAGAATATTTTGATAGATCTAAATTTGTTGAGGGAATTGTATTTCAATTTTTCGTGCGGTAATTCATATCGCGTAATAATAAGTAATCATATACAGTTACCACCCTTAAGTACTGACTTAAATATATAGCTATAGAAAAGGCCTTTAGCTCATCTATACAGCTTTAAGTGCGATCGATGCCACCGTATTAACCTTCGTTGGCACCAGTTTTTGACGGAAGTTTGATCACGCCCTGATTCGCGAGGGTATTAAGATAGATTGATGGTGTTATTCTTTAAGACATCGTTTTTTTCGGTTTCCTTGCTGGGACGAACAGAGAAACACGTCAACTATGACCCCATTCACGCTAATGTACTTTCGTTTGTACACGCTTATGCGTTTTGGCCTTTTCGTGTAGATGTGGCTAACTACCTTCTGTTTCCGTTAATCGTTCATGTACCGAAATTTGAGATTATACTGTCTTTTCAATGACCTTTCTGAACGACCTGTGTGTTAAGACGTAAAATGTTAAAACCGTAGTTTTGCTGTATTATATGAATGAGTAAATTTTCTAATTTCAGTTTCGTTGTCTAACTAGCGCGTTATAAGCCACGCGCGTTAACTGCTTGCGCAAACACTTGACGAATTTAGCCCTAACAGGTATATGCTCTGAGATCCCCAATCTGTCGGGGGTCTCTTCGATTATGACGACATATAATCCGGGAATTTTGACGCCTCGCAAGCAAAACCAACAATTTATAGTTAATAGAGGGGAGATCATCTTCTATGCAGCATAATGAATTTTGATCTATCACTTCATTAAATTCCACTATGAAATCAAACAAGTTGATAAATACCTGTAGTGAAAAACGTCTTATTGATCCATGGAGCTCAAAAAATGCCGTGGACTTCTGATTCGAAGCGCTCAGGCACTGAAACACCAGGGGGCTTACAAAAATTCCTTCGGTCGTCGAATGTTTTTTCCTGAAACCCAGCTGTTCTGTTTTTCAGGATATTATTTTTGACTAGATAGTCGTAGAGTCTTTGTGATTTAATACAGAGGTGAAAAGTTTACTTAATGCGGGTAATAGCGTTATACCTCTGTAATTTTCAATATTTGTTTTTTCACCTTTCTTGTGAATCGGGATAATGAGTCCTATACGTCAGTTTTGTGGGAAATATCTTGATACGTGACCAGTACAGCAGATATATGGGAGTACCCCCTCCCCTCCAGGGCTGAAACAGATGCAGTTGGACTTCTGAACTCGAAGCGCTCAAGCGCATGACAAATGCCGTGAAATTGTGAAATTCGAAGCGCTCGGGCACATGACAAACGCTGTGGACTTCTGAAATTCGAAGCGCTCAGGCACATGACAAGCGCTGTGAACTTCTGAAATTCGAAGCGCTCAAGCACGACGCCGTGGACAGTTCTGAACTCGAAAAGCGAGTGGAAGTTGATACATGTCAGGAATTCTTTGCCCTCAGTTTTTATCATAAACCGGCAAGCTTAGATTTGTCTTTTTCCTGATGATTTTTGCAAATTCGGCAATCAGTGATATAAAATCTTGCTACGATTTTACTTTTTTAATGTAATTTTATACTACGTACACCGATGCAATAAACGCGAAATTGGCGCGCAAAACAAGCTGAAGTGATGACAGTTACTGCGAATATCGTTGCATCGCGACCCGTATTATCTAACTTCGGTTGTAGTTTTGTGCTTTTCTGATCCGTCAATCATCATTTGGGGGCGGGAGTTATTCAAATCAACCAATGATTTTCACGGATTCGCCTAACTCCCGCCCCAAAGATGATTGACGGATCAGAAAAGCGCAAAAATCAGACCGACGTTACGATAATACGGGTCGTGATGCAACGATTTTCGCAGTAACTGTGAGTGACCCTAGAAAATATTTTCTCTGCGATGAACTTGGGAAGTTTTGCTGGACATGGTTGGACGTCTACTCTCAACTTTCTCTCAGGTTTTTTGGAGCTAATGTCCGTTTGCGCACTTTTTAAAAAGCGATACTAGTGCTGATGCCAGTGCCTGGCTGAGATGTCACGCAAATCACTTATGTATTATATGTTAATTTATTCAAAATTATGCAAATAAGTAAATCAGGAATCACTGACATATATATATGTTGGACCCCGTAGCCACCAAATGTTTAGGTGAAAGGTGTTTAAAAAGTAATGCATAATTTAAGTCCCTGGAATGCGAAGACAGGTGTAACAATCCGACTGAACACATACAAATTCGAGACAGGTTTTTAAAAAAACATATTTTTTATTTTGCTGTCAAACTTCAGACTGCATTCAATATCATAATTTATTGTGCAATATTAAAGATTGCACTCCATCGATGGTAATATTGACAGTATTTATAATACTTTTTTGTTTTTTTAATAGTAGTAATAAATTATATACTTCAGGGTTTTTCCTGTTTTTGGTCTTTCTGTTTATGATAATTGCCGGTCCCACACAAACTACAGTATGTCACTGTTCGTTACATATTAGAACATATTTGTCATCCAAGGCAAGTGAATTTACGCAAATATATAATTCCAATATTTATGCAATAAGTGCGCTAAGAACGTCTCGCGCATTATTTTTCCTAGTGCCTAACTACCTGTATCAACATCGAATCAAGAAAATATTGACACACCAAAAAACTAGCTCAGAAAATTATAAGTGTAATAATTTATGTACAGAATTTAAAAAACGCTATCTAAGGTCCAGGATAAATTGAAAAGATATATAAATAGTGTTTGTTTATACTAAGTATGGACTTTGTACCCACATGATCGTACCGTGCTAACCGCGCGTTAATTGTACCGCTAGAAAATATTAACCTCCTCTTTTTCCATGCATTCCAACATGTTTGCCGACCATCCTATCCCTCTTTTTACTCCTCCTGGAACGTGAGGGGTGGTGATGGACGTTATTTTGTCTTTTAAAATTTTTTGCGTTAGGCCTTATTGACCCTTTTTTTGGCGGTTCGACAAGCCTTCGTTTGGAAATGAGGTCCAGCTGTTCTTGAAATCGCACAGTACGCCGGGCAGACCTACGTTCTACAGCTTGCCCATGGTCAGTTTGCTGGCTAGCTTCTCTTGATGTGGAGCTAAAGCCTGCATTGGAAGACGATCTGGTAGAGCGAGGGCCGTATACAGACATACTGGGATGTTCAATAAGTAGGTTTTCCATGGGATTAGCTTCGAGGTTCCCGCTGGAGTTGTCTCCTGCGTCGAAGCAAGATGGTGGAGTGACATACCAGCTTTCTTCGACGCTTTCTGGAATTGCAGAAGCATCCTTTTCACGCTGGATTTTGTCTGAAATTGTCAAAAATAATCCGTAATCTTAGATTGACGAGTTTGGAAGATGATCTGACGAAATCCGGGAGTGATGTAATAATGGTGAAACAATGCAATGTCAAGGGCGAATGGCCGTCACAATAAAATTCGTGATATGCGAGGATATCTTTTAAATTTTTGGATAACAAAGAAATCAAGCCATAATTTTATGACTATTATAGTTAAACATAGCTTAAAATTACCTTTTGGCTCTTCAACAGAAGCTAGGTCTACCAAAATCCATCCCTCCTCGCATCTGCTGTCTTCGATTCGTACCGGACAGTCGGGGACGACTTGGTCGTCTTGCTCTCCCCAAAAATAACTAGTGAGACTTGAGAACATGGTTCTTGGTCGCTTTGATGTCAGGTAATAAAATCTATAGAAGGGATTAAGAACACATCCGATGACTGCGTTGCATAACAACTAGCGTTACCCCGCGTACACAATGCAAACAGCTGAAAAACATACATACAAGGAAAAAAATGGGGGCACGCAACGCAGAGGATCTAAAAATACTCGATGGAAATAATGTTGGTGGTTCCTTACCTTGGAGTACAATTAATTGAGAGTTTTGTAGTTATTAGCGATGGCTTTGTTTGCCTAAAGAGTCCGCCAAAATCCGTTGAGGAGAAAGCTTGCTTATCTTGCTATTCTTGGCTTGTGATGGGCGCGTTATATAAGAAGCTATTTCGATCGATTTTCTTCGAGATGCAATAAAAATTAATGGATTGCTTCCATGAAAAGCGTGTTTTCTTGTTGTGTTTTATCAGTAAAAACCGAAGTTTACCGAAATTATCGAGCCTTAGGCGGGATCTAAGCGCCAAAAAATTATTGATTGCGACTGTGTTTCGCCTACGAAATAAAAATTTGGGAAAACTCTTGTGTTTATGTTGACATTCTGTCAAAGTCCATCAAGAAAGAGACAAACCAATCAGATTCTATTCCGGTTACCATATAAGGAGTTATTAAGAACGTGTGATTTCATAAATGGTAATCTGCACGTGATCAGTAACTCTTCCTTATTTACATAAAAATCAAAGCAAACTAAACAAAACAATCTATTTCCGGTGGTCGCTGAGGGAAAAACCTGAATTAAACCGCACATTTAATATTTCTTTTTCGATTTTTCGCTGTTTTCTTATTTCTTGATGATCATTACTCTGATATCTGATTTTGTACTTTTCTGATAAAGCTAACTGAATGCACGATCACGATTTTTCAACAGCATAAGAAAATATTACTAAATGCAAATTTTTTGTCTAGACAACTCAACGAATCGAAAAAGAAATGTTTCTTACTTTCAACCATCCCTGATAAATATTCTTTTACATAATGAAAAGACGTTAGTAACTATACTTTTAAATATTTTAACGGCGGTACGTATTAAATTTTGAAAACTATTTTTTCCCTGTCTAATCAGGAAACGGGAAACTCGGCAATGTACGTCAAGACGTACAAAGGCTAGCGTTGCCATAGGAATGAATACAGCCCGATGAAATATAGTAGGAGGAGTTGGTGTGGCAATGAGTGTGAATAATCTTTTAGTTTTCCATATTTTATCCTTTTTCCATCACTTCCTTTTAATATGAAAATGCATAATAAGAAAAATTTCTCGGACAGAATCGACCTTGCCAGAGGCTATTTATTTTCACGTTATTAGAGGAGGTCACCGAAACTAAAAGCAGAATAGACCCTTATCCGTCACGCTAGCGTGACATTATAGAATATTTGATTTATCGAGAAAAGGAGTTTACTATCAAATTTGCCACAAGGAAATAGTAAAATTGCAAAGTTTCGTAAAAATAGTACTTAAACTGACGAAGATATGAATTTTTTAAAGTAAGCATTTTTGTGAACTTAATTTTTGATATGCACGTCCACACCACAGTACGTACATTTCTCCGTAGACTTGCTCCAAGTCGACCTCTCTTGGATTCATAGAAAAGGCAATGTCGAGCGCGCGTACAAAGTTAAGAGCAAGGCGAAGGAGGATTATTCGTCCAGCGAGAAAATCGTAATGCTAATTTGGGTATCCTGTGTTTTATCAGCACGCGCGAACTAATACCGGGTACGAGGACGAAGGACTTTTGTCTGATTTCTCCGTAAAAATGCTTACTTTAAAAAATTCATTTCTTCGTAAGTTTGAGGCCAATCTTTGTGAAACTTTGCAGTTTTACTATAATCAATGTGACCAATTTCACTGTAAACTTCTTTTGCCGATAAATCAAATATCTTATAATGTCTCTCGCTAACGTGGTAAGGGTCTATCGACTTCTTGAACCTGAAACTATCTCAGATTCTATTATAAAATCCATATTAGGGTGGTTATACATCACATCCCGAATATTTTCGTACCACGCGAGTGGCGTCCCGTTACTCGAACCCCATAATGCATCATTGCCCTTGGCGTCGAAAATAAAGATGGCGTCCTGTCTAACGGGAAAGACGGAAATTATTCCACGAAAATAAAAAGCTAAAAATGAAAGAACCTTATTCGTGACATACTCGAAACTACGACAGCATATATGTGCAAAGCCTGGTAGCTATGTCTTCAAAACTTCTCGAGAAACTTTCACCCCCAGGAGACTTGGAAGAGCTGGATAAAGAACTTGGTTCTTGCGATGAATTGGACAGTCTGCCTTCAACTATGATGTTCAATGGTAAACTAGTGATGATTAATGAAGCTGGATACCATCCTACACAGCCTAGTAAAGGAGAAGGTTTGTATTTCTTTAAGTGATTTCATTTATTTTCTACACTGTATCGCCAAATGTCAAAGATATGGGTTTTAACAAGGTCACGGTATAATTCGAAAACCCCACCTTGGTTCGTAATGATGGTTGTGTTGTGTTAAACGGTTTTACTTTCTGGTCTACGCAATATTTGTCTTCTTGAATTCTCGTGTGTGTGTTTGTGCGTATTCTGTACATTAAATGTTGTTAAAAGAATTAACTTCAGTTATTATACTACATCATTTTTAATTGGTATCATATTCCTAGCGTACTATAATCGATAAAATCAATCGATACCAATCAATAGATTAATATTGGAAATTGATGATCAGTTGATGGCTGACACAGTCATGACCTTTCATTGATTGGTAATTTATCATTAACATAGTTACCATTGACTGATATTGAATGTCATTGATTGGTATCAATTCCCATTGACTGTCATATTACTACCACTTTTTCCCAAAAACGTCTATTCGAACCCAAAATAAAACTACAACTACAGTGTGGATTAAGACAGGGGGCTCAAGCTTGGATTTTGTGAATGTTAAAAAAAATTAAAAATTAAGAAAGCAAAAATGCTGTAAAAGTTCTAGCATTTACATACCCTCTAGAGTGTTCTTAATCACTTTTTAAAAAAATCCCTCCTCCTTGCAATAAGAAATGAAAAGGGTGGAAACTAAAGCTCCAAAACTGCTTCAAAAACCCATAGTCATCATGACAAAAATCCAGGTGAAAAATAGTAACCAATACAGAATTTAATTACTCACCTGGTTAGGAAGAAACATGAAGGCAAGGCCATCCAAATGGTTTTCCCATCTATTCTTAAGCATGTTGTTTAATTTAGTTTATATTGGTCAGTTGTTTTTCTTCTAACAATGGTGGAAAAAATTTATACTTTTTTTTTTTTTTTATTGGCATCGATACACTATCCTCAGGTTCAAATGAAGTATGTACATGAATTAATACAAAATGATCATGATAAATGCTTCAAATTTGTCATATTTAATGATGTGGGAAACTGAAACATTTCTTATGACTTATCTTTGGCCTTCAATCCTTTATTCAACCATCAAACACGTACTGGTACATCAAAATGTTCCATAAAAACACTTCTTCATCCCTTGATATTATGCTGACTCCATATTTGGATGTTTTTATTTCTATTTGCAGAGTTTCAAGAACTCTAGAAATTTTTTAGAATGAAATTGAAAGCATGATTTTTACTTTCTAAGAGACTACTAACCTTTATCAACATAACAGTTACAAAAAAGACACTGTGCTCAATACATGTATATTACTTGTGGCCTAAATATGAAGCCCATCATGTAATGATCAGAAAACAATGGAACTTAGATCTCGTTTTGCATGTAGGTATTGATTATAAGCACTGATACTGATACTGATAATGTTTATGTTGAGCTTATGGTAGAGGGAGATTATTAGGTATAACTGGTATTTAATTTTCCTCATGTTTTTGTAGTACCATGTTTTAACAAGGTGTTATTTACCAATTTATTTGTACTACCAAATAAGCCAATTTTCTATTTCAAGCCCAGCCTGTATTTAGGCTAAAGAATAGCTAAGTATTTTGCTATAAATGGCTAAGACTGTATTTACCTTTCTATGTTACTCTGAAAAGCATAATATACAAGACTCTTGTCCTTATTGTGCCTCTTTTCAACTTACTATTTTCTATATCTGTCATTTTTAGTTGTTTTTGAGGAAGATGATGAAAGCAGTGATGTAGAAGTAGATTTTCCTGTTGACAGCATCTCAAGGGGCTATAGTATCAGCCATAATAGTGATCTGAGACCAACACTTCGGTTTGAAATTGTCTCCACAAGGATTTGTGAAGAAGGCCACAACAGACATGTGGTAAGTATAAATAGCTAGTTCTGATGAGTTTTATGATGACTAAAGTGTAATGTTTATATAATGATAGGTTATTTAAAGATATATATGAAGGCCTTTGAACTAGATACAGCACTTTATCACGAAACAAAGCTTCCAAGTAATTACCTACACTAATTAATTACTATTTTAATCATGTTCAAGAAAATATTTATACCAGATTTTTAAAGCTTTTTATTACTTTTTAACTTACAAAGCATTAGAAGATGAAGACATAAAACCATTAATCAAACTTATCTTATAATGTTGAAAGAATGTGAAGTATTATTCACTTTTCTAGTGTCCACACAAAAGTAAAATCGAAGTGTTTTGGGCTAACTTTAAAATCTATTATTTTATTTTCTATTTGCTTGTGTTAGTTTGTTTTTCTAACATTCTGTCCAGGTAAGATTTCATAGTGTTTGTTGCCCTCCACACAAGTATATGTACACTGTACTGTGCTAGCCTCATTGGAGAAATAAAATGAAAATGGGTGCTGTTATTGTTTCAGCTACTATTTGTGCATGATTTTGATGGGAAAAAATACTTCTAGACTTGATATTGTTTCAGCCATGAGCTAGGATGCTATTTTTACAAGGAAGGGAACAACAATATTTTTTGTAGCCATTTTACTGTCCAGGCGTTTCAAATTCCATATTTTTGTCTTGAACTTCTTGTAAAAATTAAAATTCAGTCTTTTATTAAATCTGTACTTTAGGAAAGACTACAATCACTTCCTAACTGTTACAAGATTCACTTGTATTTAGTTTCTTATTAATGCTGTAACGATTAAACCCAAGGCTTAAACGTACACAAGAACACATTTCTTTGAGTTTGATAGCACAACACTTTTGAACAGCATCAGTAGATATGCAGAAGGGTTGCTGTCTAGTCTGCGTTATCTTGCGCTAATTAGCCTCTTGCGCGATAAAGTGAATATTATGCGACGTTCTCTGCGACGGTGCTTGCAACGGGGAAATCGTGTGTCCACTCGTAAAAGTAGAACTCGTTTCTACTTCTGTGACGTCGCCATTGACATCGCTTGCAACATTTGCACGGGTAGACACTCGATGTGGCTTCCCCATTGCAAGCAACGTCGTATCGTGTGTCCGAGTTGTGGCCAAGCGCAATGTGGTACCAATATTCAAACTACTCCGTTCTGTTTACGCAGCTACGAATGTAGAAATGAAAGCAAAAAAGCATATTTGTGAATTTAATTTCCCCATGCTTGGATCATTATGTTGTTGTTTTCCTTGTGCGGGCACTTTTGTGTGACTTCTTTTCTGTTACATTTGTAGCTCTACTCTGTGATGGTGGTGAGAACGGAGGGATTGGACAGCGACAAAGCAGTAGTCGAAAAACGCTATTCCGAATTCACAAACCTTTGCAAAGAACTCAAGAAAGTGTGCCCCGAGCTGATCTCTAAAGTACGACTACCCAAAAAAGTTTTCGGGGCGAAGAACTTTGACGGCGAAGTCATTCAAACACGTTGTCGAGCATTCGAAAAGTTTTTATCTTACATCTACACCAATGATAGCATACGGAGCGCAACAGCATTCAAGGAATTTTTTTATCTGCCTGATTTGAGACAAGCATGCTCACATATTCGTGGAGGAAAATGGACGGACAGTTTAAGACTTCTTACGAACTCACTGCACCTTCAACAGAAACTTGGAGACGGAGTACCAGAGATAGTGGCTACTTTGGGGAGTTTAGTTGTGGCTTATGACAAAATTGGCCGCTTTAAGGAAGCAGAGCAGTATGCTGAAGCTGCGTTAGAGTTGATTGGTAAAAACGTCTCTAGTGCGTACTTGATACCACTTTTGAATGCCAGAATTGAGCTTTGCTGGAGGTTGGGAAAGGATAAAAAAGATGCCGAAAAGAAACTGGCTACTGTTCAGAGAGTTTGTGGTATTGAAGTTGAACATGCTTTCACTTTAAGAGAATTGGCAGTTCATAGATATACTGATGTTTTTGATTAGGAATTAATATATTTTTAGAATTTTAATTTTTAAAAATTTTAATCATTCGAAATTTCTTATTTTTTGTCATTCCGATTTCCCCCCTTGTTTCCTTGCTTGTTTTCTTGTTCTTTTTTCCGAAGTAAATGTAAGCAAGACTTCGTTTTCGAAACTTCAAAATTGTTTTCACTCTGATCTCACTCGAAAGGCGCAGCAGATATTCATTTGCCTTTATGGATTTTCTCAGATTGTTTCTCTTTAACATTTTACTTTCACTGTTACTCGTATTTATCTTAGGTAGTTTATCTAAAGCACAAACATTTAGAGGGGTTTTCATTAACCCGTGAAACAAAGTGTACTAATTAGACTGTAATAGTCAGATAGACACAATGAAAAACAAAAGAACCGAAGTGTAATAAATCGTTATACGTTAAAGTGTATTTCACGGGTTAATGAAAACCACTCTACCTATGTGCTCAAAAATTTTGCGCATCAATGTTGTGTACTGAGTTGCAAAGCAAATGTTGGGCGTTTTACTACACTGCGTAGAACACATTTTCTTTGCTCTAGCATATAGAAGCTATTTTTATTCTTCGAAGAAAGCGGATTCTGCATGAGTAGTAAACGATATGGCAACTGATTCGTAGCCGCGCTGTAGCTGTAGCCGTAACTACGCGTTGTGATTGGACGATTTACACAAAGACATGGGACGCCATTTCAGTGCAACTGCGTACCATACTACGTGCGTGCTGTAAGTCAGTACCGTGTCTAGTATCGTACGTTTTATATGCACTTATACGAAACCCGCGTTAGGAAAACTTTTGCGCTCGCAGAGTTATTATACGACCAACAACTGCTGTAAATTTCAATAACATAATGTTGCGCGAAGAATTGAATGCATCCGTTCGTATTACCGCATTTTTACTAGTGGACTAGTGGGCATTTGTTAAGACAAACTAGATTTTTAAGCCCTTTCTCTAATCCTAGATCTTTTTTATCGATGCTTATTGTTCATAATGATAACAGTCCTTTTTGAAATACTTGTATATAGGATAGGAATTTAAAGAACTCAAAGGGACTCAAATGTTTTGTTTAATGACGATACTTTTTCATATTTCGTATGGAAGGTTTCGAAAGTTATCTTGTGCTTTGTCTATCGAAGTGAAAGTACGCCAAATTCCAAGCGATTTTAGACTTGTTGCCTATATAGATACTTTTTATAGGGAATACAAGGTTGGGGATAGATTTGTAAACTAATTTGTAAAAAGACGAAATTCATTGTTCTGTGAATGGATGTACAGGAGTATTTACTGTAATTTTGTACAAATATATATTGTATATTGTTTGTAACTTCCTACTTTGCTTTGCGCTCAGTGCGCAGCAAGGATGAATCGAAAATTTTGTAAGATTGAGAAACTAAGTAAGAGAGAAAACAGATCGAGGGTCGTTTGTTTCCTGGAAAAAAAACCCCTCTGATGTTCTAGCGCTTGCAATATTTGCTTGGCAATCAAATGGGGGTTCAAAAAGCAAGTCTTTTGCGCAAAAACAAGCAGGGCACATGTAGTAGCAGACGTAAAAGCGTACCAGCTTAGTGGATTTAAATTTTCTAACCAATCACAGACCGTTTTGATTTTTTATGGCCAGCTCTGTGTTCAAGCACTTTTTTCTGCCTGAAAACTATTGACAATTGAATCCAATACATTTTGAGTCTCAGAAAAGTCCGAAACTCGGAGTGATATTTCATCTGTGAATTATCTAAAAACCACGCGAGAAATGATTTTCAACACGCAAAGTGAGGGCCGCAGGTTTAGATCAACAATGCTTTGCGCGATTAGTTCGCATAACTGTCGAGCATTAGAGTGAAAGGAGATAACATACAAAAGTAAAATGAATGATTTTACGCTGTTATTTAATGTAGAAAGATAACAAGTTCTCTACAAATTTATGAGACAATTTTAATGCACCCAAAGTAGATTATAAAGTTTATTCGTGGTGCACAAGACATTTTAGTTAGTATACTGAGTTGTTATGAAGAAACTTTTCCCAGTATGTAGCGACCTAACCTACTTCATGTAGAAAATAAATCAGAACTTTCAGGGCCTAATGCTGCTTGAAGAGCGCAATCAACGTGTTATTTGCACGCCTTGCAAGGGCAGGTAACGAAAAACGCGGGAAAATTTGAAGCTAAATGTAAATTAAGGCAAGGTCAAAATCGACACAATGCTGGCCAGGGGTCTTGCTCCTGGTAGAGGTGGTTGGAGGGACCGGGGAGGATTTGCAGGGGCTTTAAATACGCATGCCATTTTTCCTTTTCTGCTCCTTTTTTATTGCTGATCGTAGCGGATCACCAGCAGATCGTTGCGGATCTAAAAAACATATTTGCCCCTCCCTCCTCTCCCTGGCTGTGGTAATTTTTGTGTGTGTGTTCAGGTAGGTACTAATTCCACTGATTATTCAGTGCGACAGGTGCTAGGGGATGTACTGTGGCCATTGGTGACCTAGAGGGATGGGACCACAAGGTCAGTCCCTCGCATGTGGCACCCAACTCCAAGCTCATCTATTGGCAATGAGTTTAACAAATTTTGCAAGGAATAATTTATGGCGCAATACTCACCAATTGATATCTTCAAATGGAAATCTGATTGACGCAGATTGCAAGCCATTATATTGCTTTAATATAATGAAAATATTTAACATGTTGTGAGATGGGTAATGCCGGTTGCTGTCAAGGACGTGCCTCGAGTAGCTGGCAACTTATGACAAGAGCTGAAAAACATTTGGTGTAATAACAGGTAATTTGTTGAGCCTCCCAAATTTAAGCCTGCACAATCCCCACTACTCCACAGAGTTACGAAATGTTACACACACTATAATAAATAACTGCTTCTTTCCACTGCCAAAAACAAACTGATTTCTTAGCTCTCTTTTGCAGGACTTACACTGTTTGTGAGAAAATAAAATGCAAAAACACTTGAGTACTGTTATTAAAACAATTTTTTATTGTGCTACTATTTTTCACAATTCAACAGTTTGACTTTATTCTACCCCAATTTTGCTTGTCATCATTTATCAATAAATAACTATATTACAAAAAATGAGACTGCACCCGTGTACAAACATGAACTACTGTACTAATACACAAACTAAATTATAGGTGTAAACTAGCCATTGTCAGCCTGGATGTCAGTACATCCCCAGAATACCACCTGCATTAAGTAAGAGTTAGTGTACCCTAAACATTAATATACCTAAATTATTATATACCTTTGTGATTGGTGGCCTATAATGAAGCTTACAGTAATTCCAAAATATGCCTTCTGACTTGTTACATATAAAAGGCATTATAGTAGTCTATAAGTAAAAGACAGCTTTGGTGACATCATTAAAAATTAGGTCTATTATGAATATAACTTGGAAATTTGTTATAAGACTTAAAAATTTATAATATTTTATTAATAATAAAATTACATCAAACTATCCATTTTCTTATTATTTGTGGTCATTAAACAGTTTAAAGTAGCCTAAGGAAACAACCTCCCCTTTTTAAGCATTGGTTTAGCTATCTCCCTAGTTGTGGTATAAGTGCAGAAATCTTGTCATGTGACTTATTTTTGGTTCCCTTACAAAATTAAACATTGTGAATGTTGTGCATTTTTCCTTTTCTCACATTGTTGAACTTTTATAAATACTGCTAGAATTAATTGTTGAATGCTTAATTTAATTATTGTGATATTGTATGTAATATTGAGTTTTGGATTTTAAATACTAATTATATTTTGCAACCACAACAGATTATGTCAAAATGTTGTCCAGAAAGGGTCATTAATTGTTCTAGAACAGCCAGAGACATACTTTCATATTCTACTAGCTGAAATAGCACAGATTTCATATGGGAAGCCATTTCAGTGTTATGGCTCATTATACTGTGAACGTAAATCAGTACAGTAAGTTTCCTCTAGGTAAAAAGTGTTCATCTCTGCAACTTAGCCATGGAAAGCAAATCTAAGATCAACTTGTGAAAGTTAATTAAAGTTCTCATCTTTGATAAAATTTCAAAAGAATGAAAGAAAGAATGATAGCAAGCTTAACACTACTTCTCAATGGACAACTTTTTGACACGGACTGTAATGTTGTTAATGGGTTCCCATTTGGCAGACTTCTCTTCCTCACAAGTAATGTTGAGAGAAATTTTTGTGTGTGAAATGGTCACTTCCTTTGTTGGACATGCATTAAGTTGAGGTTACCTACCAAGCAGACTCAGATGTGCTGATTATTAACTACTTGCAGGGTGTAGAAGTGAATTCCTGAAAATAAATGCAAAATTTCTTATCACTTGACAGTGGTTAAATATGGCATATCCACAACAATAACAAAAAGACTTCTTCCATTTCTATCACTTCATTACCATTTTTGCTGAAGTGTGACCCTAAAAACACGTCTGGATAATGGCTAGACTTTCAGATGGACATCAATCAAATGATAATGATTTTATATATTTGACAAATCACAGAAGACTAATTTGGTTCAGAGATCCTCTCAAGTAATAGCTCCACCAATCATGGCATCGCAGTTTTCCCAAAGGAATTTGGGAGTTCGACAAACATTAACTTTAAAAGCATGATTTCAGGAAGATTTTTAACTTTCATGACCAATTCTTCAAATCTGATCCTAGTGTGCATTACATCTATCCAAGCTAATAATTTTTGGCAATCAACATTTTGTTTTGGTGCTGTAACGCAATAAAATGTTTTAGCTTGTCAGACATAGCAACAAGAACTATGGAATTGTAACTTTGAATTGACAGCTGTCAGAACTGCAGTCTAGTCTAAACATACACATTACAGATGAAGATGCTGGTGAGAAGGAGCAATGATTTACCTTAACTGGAACTGATTCATTGCAAATTAACTTGATTTCTCCTTGTCAGGATGCGTATGGAATGGGTAGTCCCATAATTTGCTGGATATTCCAAAGCCTATTTTTATTAAAAAGACAACAAAACATTAGCAAAACATATGGGGAAAAAACAAAAAATCAATTGAACATAATGTACAGTCACTGTGGTAAAAATTGGTGGAAAACATAGAATCGAATGGACTGTCTAGTAAGCACCTTGATTTATATTTCTGAGTAAAATTTAATTTACAATGCACTTTGTCATTTTCATATACATGTAGGAGATTTATTTTTGTTTCAGCCCCCAGGCCGAAACATTACTGTATTTGGTTTGGGTAACCCATAATATTCTTTCTGACTGTCAATTAGCTGTCATACATATGGATAACATCCAATCACATAACATGTATCGAACAGTAGATTTTCCCTAATTTTGTGATTCTGTATGTAATAGGAGAGAATGCATTTGTTTATTTGAAAAGTCCTTATATCTTTATCACCAAATTCAAGGTGTTGTTCTTTTCTTTTCAACATGCCTAGAAGCAAACACTTTCATGAACATATTCTGATCTGATGTCTTTTCACAAGTACACTTTGGTTTCAAAAGGACAGGGAACATTCATTTGAATTTGAGAACATTTCTGCAGTCACAAACCATGTGTGTAATAGGAGAGAAATCACTAGTGAGTTTAAGAATTTACAACGGGCGATCTAGGATGGCTACCAGAAGTGACGATTTAGAACTTAGCATGTGCTGTGATCCAAATTATTCAACTTGCGTCCCAAATAAACTGTCCTGGTGAGGCACTGACTTGCCCACAGTGGCATACAGGGGAAAATGGTTGAATGACATGAGTTTAAGCACATGCTGAATTCAAGAAATGAACTTGGTAGCCATCCTAGATTGCCCCATCATCAAGCTACACTCAAAGGAGTAACATTTCAAAATGAAAAGAGACTTCAAATGGGATTTTCAATTGTCCTATTTTAGGTATGAAGCACCCTCATTAAGGTTAAGGTCTAAAGATATGCTGGAACATCATTGCTTTTAAAGCAATATAGGCTTGTTTGACTCTACATTTTTTGGATATTATTTTTATCTTTTTATTAGAAAAACAAATGTTATATATAAATTCTGTTATTCATGATGGGCCACCATAGAGATTAACAAAAATATAACATCAAAAACATTTATGAAGGTTATGGAATCATACCCATTTGTTGGTCTTCAAAGTGGTGTTTAACATGGTATTTCTTGAGGTTATGGAAGTATCCACCAGGAGTTGGTGAGCCATGATGAAGATAATAGTGTATGCAATCATAGAAAACATAGCCTAGAAGTCCCCCAGAGAAGATGCAGTAAGCATAGGCTGGGAACATTAAACAATTAAATAGAGTGTAGAAACCAAAGGCAAATACTGAAGCAGCTACTGGGGGAAATACAAGTCTGGCACCATCAAATGGGACCTGAAGAAAAGAAGTACCAACAGTATAAGTTACTGTAGGTTGACATAATGCTTTAATAACTATGCTAATGGAATAACTAACTATGAATTCAAGGTAGTTCTCATCAAGTTCTCATGTGGCTGAATGTTACAGGTAATTAAGGGAAAGTTAAAACTGAGACAATAATACAGTAGGACATACTGTATACATGATTGCATCATTACTACCATTACCAGAACACTTTGATTGGCTACTATTGTCAGGCAAATTTTACTATCTGTCTCTTTATTTGGGAGAGTAGAAAAGTCTGAATAACAAAGCATTTTCAATTGACAAAGGATTCTGGTAGTAGTAGTCAAATGACGCAATCATGAAAACGTCCTGTTGTTAGCCAGTGATTATTTTTGGTTAGCATAAGCTTGATATAGAATGCCCAAATAGGAATAATATGGGCTTCTAGACTCCAGATGGTTATACTTTGCAGATTTTATCGAGTCCATGCATGCTTGGCTAGTTTTAGCTTTGTGCTTCATTTGCTGTCTTTGGATCAACTGGTCTCACCCTCCTCTCCCTCAGGTTTGTATGTTTCTCAATTGACTGTCAGCATTATAACTGGAGGTGGACTATGGTGTAGCTACCATGGTTACCTCCTGATTGTGTTTGCCAGCATGCATTGGTATGACATCCTTATGATACATAATCCCAAGCTCATCTATTGGTGATGAGTTTAAAGCAATTTGACATGTATATACCAAATTGAAAAGAGGTTGTCAGATTTAAAAGGTCAAATCACAGAAGGGAAGACCCAAAGGGATTCTGGATAAACAGTTAATAAATCCGATATTATGCATAGTGTTGTAAACTTGAGAATTGCCTAGAATTTTTGTAAAAAGCAATATTCAAGAGTTACATCAATGCTCAATGCACTTTATCAAAGCTTTTTCAATTTGGTGTATACCTATTTCAAAAGGGTTGTCACAGCCAAAGGCAATAGGCAATAGGTCATTCCAAGATGGAAAGGAATTATGAGCATACAAGTAAACACAAATAATCAAGGCCTTTAAAATGGTTTTGTCGACTACAAACAACACTGAACATCTCAACACTAAGCTCCATTTTCTTGACGAGAATAAGAAGCAGAAACAAGTCATTCTATCTATTCTTTGATCTTGGAATGGAATATCTCCTATTGCTACCTCCTTTGGCTCAGACAACCTTTTTTGAAATACATGTATACAGTCAAGGCATGAGTTTTGTTGACTCAAAGAAGCCAAGAAAATCAGGCATCAATTTTTTGAGATGAATTAAAAACAGTCAGTCCTAACCTTATGATGTTGACCATGAAGGAAAAAATGAAATGTGATCCAGAATGGTGAGTCAGCAGGTGGAAGAAGGTGGAACAGAAATCTATGAAGGACATATTCAACCAGTGACCATAAGAGACAGCCAAAAAGAAACAAAGAACAAAAGGTAGACAGAACCACAGGGAAGGACTGAGTCTCATAGGAACTGGTAACCTCCTTATTCAGGTGCTTGATACCCAAAACAGAGGTGTAGATAACCACAGGAATCCAAATGATGGGGACAAAAAACCAAGGTGTACGTGAAAAAAATTCCATAAAATCTGAGTAGAATAGTCTGAGGGGTCGGTCCACTGGAGAATGAACCCATTTGAGGTAGTTAGGGCCTAGCTTTCCAACTTGAGCAAGCATTGGTTTGTTCCAGTCAACCATATCCTGAAATAAGAAATACATGAACTTCCTTAGGATGACCCATGTTTTATTCCCCACATTCATTCGTTTTAACAAAGGGGGATGAGATCTAGGGATGGTGTAATTCTTATCTACAGTTATTAGTACTTTAAATTATAATCCTAAAACTTCCTAGCCAGGGTGTTTCTATTCTCCTATTAACTCTATTTTCCTCTTCATGGGAAAGGTAAGACTATTTATATTCTGAGCCTTTTGTAATCACACATTTTCCATCATATATATGATGCAATCATAAATAAAACTACTGGTAACATGATGATAAAATATGTAAGTAAGTTAAAGTCAGTTTCAATATTCAAATTAATTTGTATGCATATTATCAGGGATTCTGCTTCAAAATAGTTCATAATAATCCTCTTTTAATTGTGCAGTTGAGTACACAAAAGACTATTTCCAATTCAAAACTTTAGCTTATCAATAAATTAGCTGCTCATTGATGAAAAGCAAACTTACATTCCAAAAGCACTGGACTGTGTCTTGGGAGATCAAAGTCCAATTACAAACAAACTACTAGTGATTATAGTACAGCAATATGCAGAAATTCTGATCCAACCAAGTATATAGTATTTATAATACTCTTGAATAATTAATGAGGCCAAAACAATAGAAAATCATAAGCGTGGTTGTTTATCTCATACAGTATCATCCTGATTTGCATAAACTTTAAAGCTGATTTTCTAAGCCCAATTCACATGTATGTTCAAAATTTTAGTCAAACACAATCTAGCTAACCTAGACATATCATAAGCAATATACAATATGAGTAGCCACGTTGTATTTGATCTACAATCTCTCGCCTGCTGCTTGAGCTATATCAAATACAGCTCATGGTCACTCATATTGTATACATTACATACCTATATTGGGTGTATTATGAAAGATGAACGCACGTGGACTAGGGTACCAGAGTGTTTTTATAAACAAAAGCCTGGTACACAATTCCCATAAATGCACCTGATATAATTATAGACTATATACTTGGTTGGATCAGAATTTCTGCATATTGCTGTATAGACTAGTATATGTATACTATATACTATCATATTTATTTTTCTTACCTCTCTCCATCCATCAACACATACGTTATCCAGGTCATTTTCATCTATGTCTTTCTTCTCCTAGAAATGAATTTTTTGTTTAATTAAAAACTTCTAAAATATGATAATTAAATGTCTATAACAGACAATTGCACTTCATTAGAAATGTCTGTTTTAGCAGCACTGGCATGAATAAGTGATAAAAATCCAAGTAATAAGGTGTGTTAGTATGCTATGACAACTTGGTTTCACATGGATTTTGAAACTGAGATTTAACTATGAAGGATTCTTGCACCTTATATTGCATAACATTTAGCTTTTCAGATTCAGACAATAATTAATGCTTTTTGTTAGGAAGCTTTGCATGAATATTTATGCCTTCCACTGAAAATAAACCATGAGAATAACTATATTTTCAGACCTCAAGCTTCTGCCTTGTTCCACAAAAAGTTCCAACATCTAAGTATGAAGTGGTGGAGTAGTTATAACATAGTTACGGTATTCCTTATTCTATTATATTCTATTATAAATAAACCTAAGATTTCCTAAACAGGATAATCTGTAGCAGACCATTATTATATTATACCTATAAAAGTCTCAAAACCTTAGGTTTTAACTACAAATTTAAATAAATTATGGCAATTTACCAACTTCTTTGAAATTTTCACATCTGCATATTTGTCACCAGAATTCGGTAAGCATCTTTTCCGATGGATGTCACAGAGGCATTATGATTTTTCTGCATTGTGGTTGACTTTCAAAGGTTGCTACATTATTAATTATCATTTATTGCTAGTACAATTAAGACAATTGTGTACAATCTTGTGCCAAGGAGGACCTTATGCCACTAAAAAAGACATCAGTATTGCATGCCTGATTAAGAGAAATTGAAAGAACTTTTTAATCAATAAAAAACAAATACTTATTTTTGAACAGTAATAAAATTAAATGGTAAGAACATACAGTAACTAAAAGTGTTAAGCTATTTTGGATTGTGAAATCCCATGCTTGATATGTAACCATTTTTGGTATGAAACAACAAGTTTTGTTGGCTGGGACCATTTCACATTCATCTTCAACCAGTCATGACAAAGTACTATAATGAACAAATATTTAGAATTTTCACTCTGTGATCAAGAGAATGGCAAGATTCATAATCTATCAAGATCCACTTGTGAAATGATAGTTATACTTCTTGTTCTCTAGAAATGGTTCATATATTTTCTTATGCAGTGTTATTGTTTTCAATTTTATCTCCAAAAACCACAACACATTCATCCTTAGCATAAAGGAACAAGATCTCAGAAATCCATATTCATTAGCACATATAATTAGAAGGAATTTTTATTCAAGAAAATACACTATGTACAAGTACTATGCAGCTACATAGCTAGCAAGATGATCAGTCAAATAGTTTGAATACAACTAACAAAATGAAAATATGGAAATGACAAAATTATCGTGGTCTTTATACCATGGTTACCGACTTTTAAAAGCTGATAATTTTGTTATTTAAGGCTACTAAGGTAACTTAATTGGCTCATTTCCAAATTATATTGAAAACAAAATGAAGTAAGTTAAATGATATGTTTGTTATTGAGACAGTAGAAGAAAAAATTAGTCGACAAATATTTTCGGATGCTTTTCACTGCGAATTTTAAGCTCAAGGTATAATCTTTGGTGGTATATAGATAGCAACTTGTTTATTATTTAGGCAGAGTATATGACGTGCATGACTGACCCACACACCACAAAGGTTATTGGAGTGTTACAACAAACAAGGCGTCCCAACTAATATGCCATATATTCTTCGACTCTAGCCTTGTTTTTTGATGAAGATATCGTCAGATATTCCCTAACTGATTTTCTTACAGGAACGTTCTCAACTGCTTAGTTTTATGCAAGTTATCTATTATTAAATACCGATTATAGATTAGATAATTACAGCTGATAATTCGTTTTGGTCCAACTCCACATCAACTTTCAAAACACTCGCAGATTTGCCAAACAATTCATAAAAAAGGACCAAGATCCAAGTGAAATTTCCTCACCTCTTCCTTCACCTTCCCAATACAGTATTTCTGCAGCCAGCCGTAAGCAATCTTGCTGTGTTTATGATAGTCTGCAGAGTTCATGATTTCTGTTACATCTTTCCCACAGTTTCTCAGTAAAATGTCTTGCCCACCTGGATGGCGTTCTAAAAACCCGCTTACATCATAAACCTTGCCCGAATGGACTAGCCAGGCATCTCCTTCGCTGGTGTGACGAGTGATTTCCTCGAGGGAGTAGCTTACTGTCCCATCTGAATCTCTTTTGTCCGCCACGTCCGCCATCTTCCAACAGAAGGAAGTTCTCTGGTGATCCTTTTATCTGTTATGTCATATCTTGCCCAGGTCCTTCGACAAATCCACCACAGGCTTCCCATGGTATCCAAACCTCGAAAAACAGCGGAAAAAAATTATTATCTCAAAATCTTTAAACAATTTTAGTTCTTTTGACTTTTTCATACAAAAATGAGATTATTTGTTCAATCTTTTGATCATAATTCGGGAAAATGTGTAACTGAGAATTTCACCACAGGAAGCCCAAAACAAATTTTACGCCCTTAGTGGGTGGTGTATTTTAAATTTTATTTACATGAATTTTTGTGACCCCTTTCCCTAAATTTCCCATTGTGGCTTATCCTCCTCTCTGGCCTCCTCTTTTGTGGAGCCTAAAAAATTTCCCCTTTGCTATTTACACAAGTCCCTTACAGCGATGTAGAAACCCACCCATATGAAAAAAAAAAAAAAATCAAAAATAAGTTATTTGATTGTTTTATTAATTACTGCAATGAATTTTGGCGATCACAGATATTTTCTCAAAGGTCACTCTTGCTGGCTCCCTGTGGTTTTTCGCGCCTGCGCTTCTAAAACCAGCGGTTTGCCCAAAAAAATGTAAGAATTTCATCAGAATTTGTTCATCACTGAATGTTATTCAGTCGAATAAACCGGCGAATTCTGGTGTTTTCTTTTTCTAAACTGACCCTACGAGTTCAAAGACGTCCTCTCTGTGGAGCCAGTAGAATGGATAGCTCATTGACGGCCAAACAGATCCGTCAGATTTTTATTGATTTCTTCGTTGAGAAACATCAGCACGTGTTTGTGCCATCATCTTCTACCATTCCTCATGAAGATCCAACACTTTTGTTCGCTAATGCCGGCATGAACCAGGTATCTGATGCCCTGGGATTTTAAACTTATACTTAAATTGAGGATGTGGGATTTACTTTTGTTCTTTGGAGTGTCAAATTCATCGTCAAACGTCTATTTAGCGTCGTAAATGAAGGCTGAATTCCAACACAATTTCTTTAGCTACGAACGTAGATTGTCAACAATTGTAGGGACGGTATCTGTAAAATTCATGAAATAATGATCTCTTTTAATAATTAACGAAGTACTTAAAGGTTTTAACACAGTGTTGTCTACTTATTCATATTTTGTACAGAAATGGAAATTATTTAAGCTTAAGCTAAGCACAGTAAACTTACTTTAATAAACTGAATAAAGGAAGCAAATTTGCCATATTTACATCTGAGAGATTTTGCATCTGGATCGTATCTAACCTTCCAGAAACGTCTAGAAATTGTCGTTTTGGGCTTTTATATGATTTCTATAATTGATGTTGATGTATTTTGAGTAGTTTCGAATCAATGTTGACATTTGGGAGTTGAAAAGAATGGTGTGGAGGGTGTGTGTGATGCACACATACAGTACCATTGTTTTTTGATTTGTCAAGAGCACTGAATGATGAATTGATCAGTAGGCAGGTTATTTCCATCTGTCCTTGTGATTTGTCAAATAATTCTCATTCAGCTGTTCATTCACTTATTTATTTGTCCATTCATTTGTCCATTCATTCATCTATTCATTCATTTAGTCTGTGTCACTTGCTTTGGTGAGAAAAACTGTGACTAACACTTGTCATTTGTGCTCCAGATTGATGGTCATTGTGATCATTCATTCATTCACTTATATATACATTCATTTTTCATTCACTCTCTCATTCATTTTTCATTGTTTGTGCAGATGTAGCTAGGGAAAAAATGAAGGAAGCAAACAATGTTAAATATGTTAACAGATGTCATTTTTTTCTTAATTTCAGTATAAGTCCATATTCTTGGGTACAGTTGATCCAAATAGTGATATGGCAAAACTCAAGAGGGCCACTAACAGCCAAAAATGTATCCGTGCAGGTGGAAAACACAATGATCTGGAGGATGTCGGCAAGGATGTTTATCATCATACTTTCTTTGAAATGTTGGGCAACTGGTCCTTTGGGGATTATTTCAAGGTAGTTGAATAATTGTAGTTCAAACAATTTTTATTTAGGGTAATTAGTCACTATCACTCTTGAAACCAGAACAATACACAGAAGATGTCAAATACACCAGAGACTTTCTGTTCATAATCACTTTACCTCTGAGCCTTTATTCAAAATTTAGTTAGGACCAGTTATTTATTAGAGGGAGGTGGGCTGGTGCAAGTGGGGAGGGGGTCACCAATTTTTATGCAAGGAAAAAAGGGGGGCTATAGAAATTTATGCAAATATGTTGTCATCAGACATTGATAATGTATGTAGGAAAGGGGGAGGGTCAGAACAAATAGACCTTTTCGGCTATGACGTAATGTTTTTCCACTTCAGACCATGTGTCATTCCCTTGGGAATAAGGTTCTTTGTTTAAGGGTACATCCATATTAATAATTCTTTTCAAGCGTTACCAGTAAACAAAGAAATAAAACCCAGGATAATGACACATGGTCTGAAATGGGAAAACATTATGCCCAAGCCGAAAAGGTCCATTGTGCATCACAAAAAGGGGGTTCAGGAAAAACCAAACATGGCACATCCACTTTTGCACCATCCCCTCTCTATAAATAATGACTGGGCCCTTATAATGGATACGTAAACTATATCATACTACTAACTGTATTTGCTCTCTCTTGTATTATTGTTTTGAGTGATAGTGTCTCTAGATGGTAAATAAGACTAGAAGGAAGTAACAATTTCCTGTAGTTTTTATTCCATGGATTTTGTTTTGCACTCTATAATCTTATTTATTTCATGATGAATAAATTAAAGAATATTTATGTTTTTCTCTTGGCCATTTTTCCTTGAATCCAAAAGTGCTAAAAATTTTGAAGGTGCTGGCTAATGCAAGGGCAATGTAGAATGAATCACTCAATCTGATGGCTCACGCTAAGTATTGCCCTAGAGGGGGTGATGGAATAACAGTAATACGTGCCAGCCTCGCATGTTCTGAAGTTGTTACATAACCTCACAGATAACAATAGTATTTCATTACAAAATGTGTCTTTGAGATAAGATCATCTGAAATCCAAGCTAACCATAGCAAAGAGAAAACATAAAAATTCTATTTGCAGACAAATATTCCATTTTCAAATTGATATATTTACCTTTCTTTGCTATTGACTCAAAAGAGAAAAAAAAACACCTTTCTTTGCTTGTGATTCAAAAAAAATATCTTGCTACTTTTTCATTTCAGAAAGGAGCAATAGATTTTGCTTGGGAGCTTCTGACAGAAAAATATAAACTGCCAAAAGATCGTTTGTATGTCACTTATTTTGGTGGTTATGGTGATATTGAATCTGATGAGGAGACAAAAAATTTGTGGATTGCAAAAGGGTAAGATAAAGACTGTTTAGACTTCATGTGCATTTGTCTACTCAGACTTCAACTTGAAAACATTTTTGTGGTCATTCAAGTGAATATGGGAAAGGTCCATTACTTAAATTTTAATGCTGTATTTAGATGATTTGTACAAATTTACAAACAATGAAAGGCTACTTGTTACAGTATAAAGTACATAGTAGTAGTTTTGACATTAAAATACTTTGGAAACTACAAAATTACAAGGAGTATGTGTCTGAATGTAAAGATTTACTGCCTGGACATAATTTTGCAATAAAACAGTGCAATGTTTCTAATAACTCTAATTTTTCAAAACTATTTCTGGTTGAAGGATTTAAAATTTTCAGTAGCAGTAATAGTAGTAGTAGTAGCAGTAAGCAGCTTTTCTGCTGGTTTGCTATTCAAAGTTCTCACTGTTAATTAAAATAAAATTTAAGGCTACTCCTAAATTCCATGTTGAATTTCTTGAACATGTAGTGTCGATCCAAGCAGAGTACTTCCATTTGGAATGAAGGATAATTTTTGGGAGATGGGGGAAACAGGTCCCTGTGGACCATGCACTGAAATTCACTATGACAGGATTGGTAACCGTGATGCAACTCACTTGGTGAATATGGATGATCCAACAGTGCTGGAAATATGGAATCTTGTGTTCATTCAGTTTAACAGGTTTGTTTTTTGTTTTTAGATATTGTGGTATACCATAAGTTTTGGAATTTTTTATTGAGAGTAGAAGACTAATGGTGCTAAGAGAAGACCATAGGTTTTGGTTTTTGCTTATCAAACCTCAACACTTCACATGTTTACTTTTTTATCCAAGCACCCATACATACAAAAAAATCATTCATCTGTCCATCCACCTATCCATCTACCTATCCATACCATCTGTTCCCCCATTTACTGTACCTATACACCTACTGTAACCTTCTATCAACCCAGCCACTCACTTACCTGTCCATTCTATCCATCCATCCACCTACCTATCAATCCATCCATCCATCCATCCATCCCATCCATCCATCCACTTACCTATCCATCCATCTATACCTATCCATCCCATCCATCCATCCATCCATCCATCCACTTACCTATCAATCCATCCATACCTATCTATCCCATCCATCCACCTACCTATTCGTCCTATCCTTCCAGCTAACTATCCATCCATCACTTCCATCTATCCAATTTATTCAATCTATCTCATCCAATCATGTACTCAATCCTTCTTTATTCCTTCCTTCCTTTCTTTATTTGATCATTCATGGTTATGTATTCCTTCTTGTCGACATGATTGATGTTTTGATTTATTTATACATGTAGCCTTTTTACTTGCTATTACATTGTTTTTGTGTTTTCTATCCATTAATTCCGATACGTCATTGTGTTTTAGAGAGTCAGATGGAGGTCTTAAACCACTGCCTAATCAACATGTTGATACTGGCATGGGTCTTGAGCGTATTGTATCAGTTATCCAGGGCAAGATGTCCAACTATGACACAGATGTTTTCACTCCTTTCTTTGACAAAATTCATCAGGTAATACTTAAAAGTAGTTGTCATGAGGCGGAAGGATACATGGCTCATTTGCATCTTAAAGGCTGGGATACACAATGTAAAGTTGCCTGCTATGTTGGAACAGGGGAATTGTGCATCCAACTGTAAAAGTAGAACTCATTTCTACTTCTGCAATGTCAATGGCAACATCATGCACAACAGTTGCATGGGTGGATAGTGTGATTTCCCTGTTGCAAGCAACGTTGAAGGCAATGTTGCATCGTGTGTCCAAGCCTAAATTTAAGATACTTAAAGTGCATATACCCTTGATTTGATAAAAATAGGAGTAATCTTCAAGTGTCCCATAAACCATTTTTGTTGTCAGAATTCGGTTTTAAACAATTCGTAATTTTTTTATAGATTTTAGAATGTTTTTTGGACCTTGCCCTGGCAGGGATTTTTGGGTCTGGAATGAGCTACCAGAAATGACGACAAGATACTTTAGGTACCCTCAAAATGTCAAACACTGCAAACACTTTGACAACATACAGAATATCTATGTGACCTCTGACTTGTATTACCTGATTACTCTGAATACATTTATATTCCTGGAGTTTACAAAAATTGTAGAGTTCATAACAAATAGGACGAAAACTGTTTTGCTTTCAGAGATGTTCTCTTTGTTAAGCCATATAGAAGGAGCAGCTTGCTGATGAAGAATTGTAAAAAGATTTTAGGATAAGAGATTTATCTAGCAGTCAACAATTTCAAGACAGAATTGGTTGGCATTTTCTAAATAATCAACGTTTGTTTTGAAGTGTGCAGTTGCTAGCAGCATCCAAACAAATGTATACCTTTCGCTAGCTGTTTATTCGTATAGTCTTCAAGTGAACGTGTTAGAAGAAAAAGACATTATACGCATAGAAGTGTTTATCTTCGAAGGTGATCTAAAGAGCTACTCTGGCAATATGGTTACAATATTAAGTTAAATTTCACAGTTACAATTATATTAAGTTAAATTTTCTCGCATCCCATGCCGTATTGATATGAATTTGCATTCAACAGTTAGAAATTTTAGTTACACTGAGAATGGAGTTAAAAATCAGCAATCCTGATAGTAACAAGAACAAACAAACTTAAGGTAATGCGATCGTGCAATTTTTTGTCGAAAATTTTTTTAAAACTTGGCACAAATATCAATTTTGAGTGCTT
>WUAP02137906.1:0-12728 GCA_015163945.2 Stichodactyla helianthus
TTGGAGCCGTCTTATGGTGGTCTTGACTGGACTTTCCACCCTTGCCAATTATTATAACCATGAAGGAAGAAATTTTTTAAAAACCATTTTAATCCATTCTAGAGGTTAAATAAAGAAGACAAAAAACAATTTTAGAAGGTTGAAATTTTATTTTCATATTCTTATAACATTTTTTCCCCCTAATTCATGTCAGATTCATTGCTTGGGTTCCCTGTGACTCTATGTGCGAGATCGCGGATTACCAAACACGATATGTCCCTTACTTGAGTTTTCACAATCATACGAAAGGCTCAACTAAGAGATGGTGAAATGGCTGCTCCTGTAGTGACTGGATTCACCCTGGGAAGACATTGTACAATTGTGAATTTGTAAAAACTGTCAAAACTAGGGGGTTTTTTACCTCTAAGCCTTACCTTACCTCAGTTTCAAAGAATGCCGTATGGTGCCCCATAAAAAGTCTGAGCAGTCTCTAATAATTATAGGAGCTGACATTCCTTTTGAAACTAATATTGTCCCTGTTCCTTACTATTTTCTAGAATGGATGATGTGAAATTAGGACATTCTCGCTCTTCTTCTGGACAGGCGGTTCGGTAAGTACAGTGTTGGAAAAGGATTTATATTTTTATTTTCCCCAAAAGAATTTGTTTATTTACAATGCACTCCTTTCTTACGACCCATAAAGCATTTCGTTTTGGCTCATTTGCATCAAATTTGAGGGGCACTTTGCATGAACACAGTAGTTTTCATGTGCAGTGAAGGATAACAAGCTATCGTATTAATGCAAAGTATGCCTCAAAGTTGAGAATAAGAAACCACAGTAGTTTTCATGTGCAGTGAAGGTTTAAAAGTTATCACTGTATTTATGCAAAGTATCCCTCGAAGTCGAGAATAAGAAACCAGTGACTTAATGGTTTTCAACCATTTCCAAAAGGATCATAAGACAAAGGCATGGCGGCCATGTTGGTGGTACAGACAACATATCACATAATGAGAAACCTTTTGTTGAAATACCTCCAACATGGCCGCACTGATGGCCACTGAAGAACACTGTGACAGCATCACTGTTTTATTTTGTGTTATTTTAGAAGTTTGAATGATTGATCGTCGCAGTGAAATATATTCAATCTAAGCGATTGAAATAAATGAACACCCGAAAAAATTTTGGGCTTCAACGGGATTCGAACCCATGACCTTCGCGATGCGGGTGCGGTGCTCTACCAACTGAGCTATATAACGACGATCAATCGTTCAAACTTCTGTTTCACCGCAGTTCAATATCATTTCTCACATTGTGTTATTTTGTTTCAAAGGTGTTAATAATTTTTATAGTATTTATTTTTCACCAGGTTAACAAATTCATCAAGTATGCAGTCCGTCATGTCTCCCCTAAAAACATCTAAAGTTTCTGCTCTTCCACGTAGAAGCACAAGAAACTCCAGTCATCATCTTAAAGCGTGAGTTTCCGAGTTCCCCAGAATGACAATCTGACCTCATATCCATCATTATTTTCAATTTTTACCGATGAGAATAAGTTGAGTAGCGATGATATTCATGAGAACTGTTATTATTTGCAGTAACCGAACGACTACACGTTCAGGAAGCAGAGCGCTCAACTTCGCTGCTCTGGCAAAGACATAACTTAAACCTCAGACGTAAATCAAGGACTGTAACATGGTAGGCGGCCTTGCTTCCTTGTGGTAAAAGATTTATCCAAGGCCAAAATGGCAGACGTCCTGCTAAAGGAAATGAATGAATGAATAAAGTCAAGGAATTCTGCCCTGGTAGGATAAAATATATCTTTCACTCCATTAGTATGCTACTGGTCACATAATACTCTAGCGCTAGTCTGATTCCAGTATAGAGCAGAGTGGAGGGGTACACAGTGGTGTAAGATACTCTACTGATAACGTAGAGTACTGGCAATAAGTGTCAGTGTATCATATATTGTTGTGTTGTTTACCTCTCCCAATCCCCCCCCCTGTCTAGGGAAGGTTGGAAGGTGGCGGCTTGACTAATCCTATCATTTTAAAATTGATATTCCTGGACAATACCCTTTATTTTTTAGACAAAATTTTTAACCATTCAGGCAACGTGACTTCGTTATTCAAAAAGTATTCAAAGGCATCAACTTTTGAGAGCCCAACCGTAATACTTTTGGTGGGGAAACGGTTTTTGAAACACTTTTTCAGAAATCTTTCAGTGTTATACTGACATAATATAATAATTGTACCAAACATGTAACCCACACGCAGAGGACTTTCCCTTTATGTTGTAATAGTATTTAAAAAGGGACTTATCTCGGGGGTGGCTATCTACACTTTTTATATTATTGACTTTGGGTGTATCAGTACCACAGGGACCCCATTTTATAAACAAAAATGAAAAATGAACATTGGGTTAAGAATTTGATAAGGAAAGAAAAACTTTGTTTTATAAATATGAAGATCTATGAAAACCATTTTAAATAGATGGTAATCTATTTTTAATGACTGAAAAAATTGTTTGTATATTCTTGTATAAAATTTTTAATATAAAATTATGTAATCTCAAAGAGTTTGTATTTTGAACGCAAATGTACACGATTTTAGGAAAACTTTTTTTTATATGGAATAATAGTATGATTATGATTGAATTTAAAGTTAGTGAGAGAAATGAAACCGTTTTCCGTCATTTTAATCAATTGAAAAGAGCATTTTCAGCACCAGGTCCTTTGTCTCTTTTTGTTTTTTGACAAGGAGTGGGAGACTGGGCAAACGCAATAACCGGAACTAGCGAAGAACAATGTTTCGGAATTATTTCCGGTTGACTTTTCGTCCAATCACGTAACAGCATCATTCAACTTCTGTGTGATTGGACCAAAAGCCCAAATGAAAATAAAAGTGTAGCAATCATAAGAAGGACCTGAAAACAAAGACAAATGGCACAGCCAGTGATTGACTGGTCTCTCCCGTAGCCGTTTGTAGTGTCGTCACGCAACGAGGAAACGTTGCGTGACGAAACTAAAAACGCCTGCGGGGAAGACTAGTGATTGACGTGCACTCATAGCTTTGTTGTGATTCTTACCTACTGGAAAATATAATTTTTGTGAGGATCGAAATATTTTTGTACAAAAATCAAACTAAGGAATATGAAGTAATCATATAATGGAAAGAATTACCAAAAGACTCTTTGCATGTCACGATTAAATTCCCACCTTGGGTTCAAAATAGAAGGGAAAAAAATAATGAGAAAAACTTTCGATTCTAAAGTGAATAGAGCGGTTTTGTTTTGAACCCCATACTGGAATTATTGCAAGGTGTCTGTACAGTTCATATTGGGCTTATTTACGGGTTCGGGGCTATTATTACTGATATTTCCGCTGCAACGCCACACTGTCCACGGGATGGAAGCCTGTTTCGTTTGTTTATTGAAAAGTTTCGTTCAACTTTCAATCTTGTTTCAGCGGAAATAGCTTGTTGTTTATTCTTTGTTTGTCATTGGTTAAGATGAATCATACAAACCTGGTTGTGACTGCCCATTGAGGTCAAGGAATGAAAAGAAAATGAAAGAATAGAAGCGGCTGTTGAAGGTCTGTCTTCAATATAGAACACTTCCTCTCCTTGACCCTTGCAGTACACAGGCTTGAATCAAGCTTTTACTATCAACTATTTATCTTAGTAACGCCTTTTTTCTATAAAACTAAAGCAATTTCAATAAACCTTTGCCTTACTAATCATAGGACGTAGATTCGACTGGTGACACTTGCACTATTAATAGTCTTAAATCCATGAATTCAGTTACATTTAGACTACTGAAATTCTTTTGGATATACACAGTAAGGCTTAGATTTATTGAAACAACTGTCATTTATCTAGACTACTAATTCTCGCTCCCAGAACCTGTGTAAAGTATTACTGAATATGAAGTAAGTGTGACAAGTTGGTTGGACACCGAGTGACACAAGCGAGCTGCCATCTAAGCACACACTTGTTGACTTCTGTAATCTGCGTAATTTTGAATAAAAGCTTTTCAATTTGTATTTGAAATACCGTTAAAACGAAGCACTGGTGAAATTAAAAACATTTTTCTTAAAAGGTGTCTTCAAAATTTAATTAAAGAAACGGAACAAAATGAAATTTTCGGAATCTTCGCTTATTTTGGCGCTAAGATCACAAGTTCTGGGATCGAGGTCGTAACGCTCTCTGCGCATGTGCTAAGTCACCAGACCATGCGCAGAAAGAAAAAATTCTTAACCGCAACCTTTTTCAAACTATGTATATTTTTTACAAATTCCTTCTACTTTTTAAGGCTTCGATAGCCGATGCTTATAATTGGTATTTTATAATCGATCTATTATACTGTATTAACTGATTTTCATGCCGAGAGGCAGACGAGTGGGTAGATAGCTCTTTGTGTTGACACAAAGCTTTGCATTAAATTTTTTTATGAAAAGATGTGAAGTTTATTTGATTTATCGTCATTATTTTCTCCCTCCATGTTTAATTACACCTTAAGAAGCACATGGGTTACTGCAGAAACACGTTCAATGGAAATAAGGGAGGAAGCGAAGCAAAGTAAGCTGAAGTACTGAGGGCCCCGTTACATTGTGCAATTTTTTCAGCATCTTGTCTCGCAATGCTTGAAAATGTAGCTTTGCAGGTTGCCGAGGTGAGGTGAGGTGAGGTGTTACACTGAAAAGCGATCCTCAGCAACTTGCAACGATTTTTCGCCGGGGTAGGCTGGGGAGAGCTCATAATAGCGCCATATTGGATGATTACGAAAATGTGCGCATGCGCTTTTGAAAAATACACGTTAAAAATGCCAGAAAAATTGCTGGAACTGTGCAACGCTATGCGCAACCAAAAACATTGCGAGACAACTCTTGTTACCCTGTGAAGTTTTCCAGCAACATGTCTCGCAACGCCGTTGCGATAGAAGTTGCTGAGAAAATTGAACATGCAATACCATTACGTGTGTTTAAAACAAATCATATGCACTGCTTTCTTTTTGCCCATAAGGCACTTCGTTTTGGCTCATTTGCATCAATTTGGAGGGGCAGTTTGAACACAGTAGTTTTCACGTGCAGTGAAGGATAAGTTCAGGAGTGGTAGGGAAGCGTACGTTATTAATCACTCAAAAGTCATGCAGTCTAGTCTCAGTAAGGTTTGATAAATTTTTGACACCAATGTTATGATACACTGTTGTATCATTGTTCTATATTGCTTTCAAGTCCTGTTGTTGTTATGCATTGGTGTTTAGTGTTGGATGTTTTTCGCGCGTTTTGGGGGTTTGCCGTGGTTTCTGGCCTAACACGCGCGCAAGCCTTGAAAGTCACCCCCGTTAGAAACATCCTGGATCCGCCCCTTAAGCTATTGTACTAAGTCCACCCCAAAGTGCACCTCAAAGTCGAGAATAAGAAACCAGGTACTAGGTAAGCTGGAGACTATAGACCAAGAATCACATTGCCTGTCCTCCAGTGGGAATCAATAGGCCGTTTGTGATTATGGCGTAATTTACTACCAAGACCATAATGCTTTGAGTGGCTTCTATTGTCAGGCAAATTTACCAATTGTCTCTATTCCCAGGAGAGTAGGAAAATCTGAGTAACAAAGCATTTTGAGAAAGCATTCTGGTCTTTGGTAGTAAAATGACGCTGATGCAATTAATGGCCTATTGATTGTCTTATTTGCGTCTCAAACCGTTGACATCCCTGGTGTCTGCTATCACTTGTACATATACATACAACAAATGCTGGAAGAAATGTTTATTACATTTTCCATGCAAACTAAATGAGAAGAATTAATATTAGAATGAATTTATAATAATGAAATATATTATAACACCTGAAATCCAAACGTTTTCGTCATGCAGTGACGAAAATATACTTCATTTAGCTGGAATGCTTTTTGTTTGTTTGTTTGTTTTCGAGAATAAATCTTTCCAGATTGAAGATATCTTTACAGTCAAAGGACATGAAGCGTGCCCCTCTAGATTCCATTAATGATTTCATTATTACTCAATATTCGAATAATGAAATCATTAATGCAGTCTAGGGGGGCACGCTTCATGTCCTTTGACTGTAAATAAGAGTAAGAGAAAGAAAGAAGCATTTTTTTTTTTAATTTATCCGTTGAATGTTTATCTATTTTTATCTTTATTTCGGCACTAACAGCTAGTTGTCTTTCTTTCCATGTCATTTTGATGACGTTGTTCGGATTTTCCAGTTCTAACGACGAAATGCTTCGTTTCCACGTTACGTCATGACGGCCATGTTGGTGGAATTTAACAAAAAGATTTCTTATTCATGGTTCCGGCTCAAACAATAGCCAACCAATCACTGTAGCACTGGTTTTCTCAGTGGAATACATCTTGTCCCACAAACACCATCATAAACTGCCAGTGTTTTCTCAAAGGTTTCTTTCATTACTTGAATTTGATTCTCATATTTCTTTAGACTGTTAAAAATCCTAACAAAATGTACAAATCTGTTTGCAATTAGAATCTCAGGTGTGCAGTTCTCTAGCAGACTAATTCGTTTGGCTTGTGGGACATAGCAACAGTAATTATGGAGTATCGGAACCATGAATTAGGTTCTTTTGTCTTGAACACCAACATGGCCGCCATGCATTCGTCTTTTGATCCTCTTGGGAGACATTTCCTAATGTTACCCCTCCCTTGCAATAGACCTTTATCACCCAGCAGCGATATTATTCCCATGAGAATATAAACCTTTGCTTTTGCCTGGCTAAACTCGTTCTGAAGTGCTTGAATGCAAAGCATGCCGAACAAAACATTATATTGTTTCAGTCAACGTCGCTGACACGTGAGAAGTTTATACTGTCATGCAAGATGATATGCAAAGTGAATCATGCCTAGTGCTAAAGTGCCGTAGAGGCCGCCATTTACATCCACGCACAAAGAAAAATGGCACATTACGGCACGGCATGGTACAGCAAAACTCCAAGTGTTTTCAGCACTGACCGTTAACTTGCATCGTATAAACGGAACAGTCACAGAATTATTCGGCCATCGTGTCCGTAAATTTAGGAGTTAATCTAGGTTCCTGATAAATAACAGCAAACACCGTACCAAATTATACCGTATAAGATACCGTGGGTCTGATATTCTACGTTGTGTAAATGGTATTTTACTGTGCAGGCACTCGAACTGCATACACTTCACTTTTTTTGTCATGTGCAAGAAAAAACTAGATATTATTTTCAAAGCATTTTTATTCCTTTCTGGCTTCCAAAGCATTAAATTAAGATAGTAAAACCATGAATCGACGTCGAATTCAAATGTTAAAACATGGGAAGCGATCACGGTTCGAGTATCCGCCCAGTTAATAACTTCCTCTACTGGCTAATGATTCCTAATGGTATAGTTGAAAACTCTCCCTACGATACATCTCTACGCAGATTTCGGAGGCACCACTACAACAGGTATATCCGAGTGCTGAATGATGTAATCACTAACGCTGCCTAGAAATGTACGTCGAATAGCACCCAGTCCCCTGTTCCCGATTATGACCAGATCTGCGTTGCCATTCTTTCCAATCTCACAGATAGCTTCCCCTACACACCCAACGGCGCTTAGAGTTTTATGTGGTGTCTGAGGAAAGAAAAGAATATCTACGTTATCGATTATAAGATTCATTTGTTGTTTTATAGTCAAGGGGTACGTTACGTTATCGCGTAGTCATTAGGCCATTTTGTCTGTACCACCAACATGGCCGTCATGACTTTGTCTTTTGATCCTCTTGAGAATGGTTGAAAATCATCAATAGCCCCTTTCAGCTTCGTTTATTTGTTTACCCATTTCAGCCCACGTGATGTCACTCTTGGGAATTATTTCTTTCTTATGTTGATAGGTTAACATTTTCATAATAAAAGAACGACTCCCAAGAGAATGCCACGTGGTCTAAAATGGGCAATTTGCATACGAAGCTGAAAGGGTCTATTAAAATAAAGATTTTTATTGTCACATGTGCCACAATCATCCAAAACGCATGATGAATGTTGCGTATGCATCTTGCTCTGTTCAACCGGTAGATCTCTGGTTCGTATTTTTAGATAAATGAAAGCATCACGTCACATTGCTATCACCTTTAGTTAACAGATACCGAACGATTATATTTAAGACGCTCCGCACTGGCCATTTCACTGTAGATCGACAGCGAAGAAATTGCGCCGCGTGCGTCCATTTGCATTTGCACTCGGCTGTTGTGACCAGCGCTTTCCATCGTGTAAACACGTTTGCAACGTTGCTGCAAATGGCGTGGTTTTAAATCGTAGCCAATGAAATGCATTTTTCTGGCCTACCATTCGGAAAATGTAACTGTTTTTTATTTGAATGATTGTTTTGTTTCCAAAAATATTGACAACACAATCCAGTTGCCAGAAATGCTGTGCCCAACAGTTGCAACGCATGTCGTGTTCCTTAGCTTATATAATAAATTTTCTATGGGTAAGCTGAAACCGTAAATTTTGGGTACGCATATATATATATTAGAAATGAAAGTAAAGTGAATGCGTTCGGTGTGTATACAGTCTTTTGAAAAAACATTGTCACTAACTGGCTCTGCGACTACGCGACTAGCCTGAACGGGATCATGGGTAAAAAATAATTGAAGCAATAAATTGCACGGGAAGCACGGGACATCTTTTACTGAAAATGAGTCATAAAGACTCTTGTTTTATTCAAGCTGTACTCTCCGGTTTATATTATATAGGGCGAGCTAAAAAACTATTGCTTCAGTTAATTTTACCCATACTAACGTTCAGGCTAGTCGCGTAGGTACATAGTAAGGTAGTCTTTATATATTTCAACCGGGAATCAATTCTTCTTGTAGACTGGTACCCAGTGGGGCCTTAAAGTGATTACTTTTGTACCGGTGACTTGACACCGGAAAAAAATATACCACGCTGTCGGATATAGTTCGAAGAATGTCACATTCCCAAGGGGCTTAAATGTCAATTTGAAAAACACTCAAACTAAAGGTTTTCTGACAAGCCGTTTCAGGTTTCAGGTTTCTGATACTCCTAGACATCTGGTCAAGTTTTGGCTTACTTCGATCAAACTACTTACTTATAAAATCAAATCGTTTTACGTTTCATGATAAATAGAAGCTAGCGCCTCTAGCCATACCAAACTGAAACGTTTGGAGTTTTCTTTCCTATCTAGGCAAACATAATCCTTTTATAACTTTAAAAATATCTTAGATAACAATTCTTGCTTTGTTGTTGTTGTTGTTTTTGTTTTTGTTTGTTGTTGTTGTTGTTGTTTTTTTTTGTTTTTGTTTTTTTTTTCCTGACTTTTTTATTTAAACTTGAAGTTTCGGCTGTTTTCAACAGCCTTCATCAGAATGGAAATGAAAAGAAACAATTAAATGCGCGTGATTTAAAATTCTAAGAACACGCGTTATTTGCCAGTAGTTTGCATGGTGCGAGAGAGTGTCCCGAGCTTGCTCAAAAGATACAACATCCAAGTGGGTCATCGACCGATGAAAAAGATCTCAAACCTTTTTCCACGTCCAAAAGAACGACAGCATAGAATGAGCAAGTCCAACGTTGTGTACAGAATCAAATTTTCTGATTGTAATTTTGTATATTACGGTCAAACTGAAAGATCATTGAAGACGAGAACATCAGAACACCGAAGAGTCATAGCGCACAACTACGAGAATTCAAAGATTGCTCAGCATGCCAATAAATAAGACAGGACAGATAGAATTTTGACTTCCAAGCCACTGAAATCGTTGAATGCGAAAGGGACTATCATAAACAGTCTTTCTTGAGGCATGGCATTAAATGAGAGACCAAAATTCAGGGAACGACTACATGAACATTCCAGACGTTTATCGCGCTATGCAAACTACCGGCAAATAGCGCGTGCTCTTAGAATTTTATTTAAATCACGCGCATTTTTGTTTCTTTTCATTTCCGTTCTGATGAAGGCTGTTGAAAACAGCCGAAACGTCAAGTTTAAATTTCAGAAAAAACAAGAATTGTTATCTATAATCCTTTTAGTATAGTTTTGCTTGATTTTGATACATGTTTTGATAGTTTCATGGATCTAGCTTAAAATGACTCAGTCATTTTAAAAGTTCCATGATAGTTTGTTTATATCATATACCTTAGTTGCTTCGCATTTTTCTTCGTATTTCCCAGTAACTTTCAGTGCTTCTGCTTGCAGGCGTTGCATCATGTCGTCCCATTCTTCTCGTGAATGAGACGGCCCATCTAAAGGTTAAGAAATTTTAGCAGTTAATAGCTGCTTTGTTAAGGACATAATGCATTTCGTTTTGGCTCATTTTCATCAAATTTTAGGCACATTTTGCCTGAACACAGTAGTTTTCATGTGCAGTTAAGGATAACAAGCTATTGTATCTATTTAAAGTGACCCTCCTCAGCGACAATTCACTGTCTGATTCAATTTAATCGATTCTGATTCAATACCGTTTTGCTTATTATGAAACTATTTTCTCAGTTCCTTTCTCAGCAAAAGCGGTGGGTAAAAGAGGGGTCTATCTATACTAGACTAATTTGTCACACATTCACCAGTTTCCATACATCGGTTCACTGTTCAAACACAAAGCATTCAGCCGAGGCTCCAAGGGGATATTTACGTAATCCTTTGAAACTAAGGCCACTGGACCTTGACGCCTCGCTCGAGAGCTTTGTGTTTGGTCAGTGAACCGATGTATGAAAACTGGTGAATTGTTTGATAGTGATACGCGTGCACAATGGGACTTTGTAAATCATGGGATGTTTTCTTTCTAGAAAATATTTACGATGCTTTACTATTCTTCAAAATGGCGAATGGGCTTTGGTCCTGAATATACTTCTTCGAGAATTTTTCTTCAAAATAAACTGCGCCAGTAGACTTACGTGCTAAGGTGGGTGCGGGAATCTGAGCACCTTCAACCACATGTATCAGCATTACTTGATCCTCGGGCATGCGCACCTTCTCAAAATACCCTACGAGCAAATAAAAATTAATATGATCGCCATAAAGTAGAATAGAGTAGTCCTTGAGCTGTATCATTACACGTGGTACGGTCACGGTACAGTAGATATGGAAATGACGCCAACCGAATCGTAAAACTACTGCTACGGGAGCAGATAGAATTTCAAAGGAATTCTGTGACTATTAAGGTTTTTTAATTAATTATAACATGGGAGGGGGCTGTCGGGAAAATTACAGTAAACATGGCTAAATTTCATGACCAACCCCTCTGTGGAGAATAAAGATTTCATGCTCCCACGACCTCAGGAAAACTTTCATTCTCACGCCTGTGCAGTTTAATTGGCCACTTTCACATCCCCATAATGCTTTGTGTTTTTGGGGGGCAGAACAAGATAAAATCATTAATATTACCATGAAGATTAAATAGAATTAAAGAAAACCCAGCTAAAAACACTTACAGGTTTATCAGAATTACCAAACACCAGAAAGAAAGAAATTCGAACAGGTTTATGATTTTCAAGACATCTTTCGTAAGTCCATACATTGTCTGTAACAGCAAACTTTTGATCCTCCTGTTCGTGTGGAATTAACCCTGATTAAACTGATATTCGATTTTTTAATCATAATAGCAAATATACTCAACATCTGTATGAAATGTTTTGAATTTCCGAACAATTTTCTTTCCAGTTGCCCCCCAAAACGCAAAGCATTATGGGGATGTGAAAGCCTGGTGAATAAACCTCCTTCAAGACGACTTCTTTTAGTCTCGGTTACCCAGACTCCTCTCGGTTAACTCTTTACTGCTGAGAGAGGGTCGGGGGAAATTGCTAATTAGGTTTTGTAATATTCAAAAGATTTGGGTCAGACGATGATTGGTCAATACAACAGCTACGTCATTTCGCGTCTCTGCAGCCGATTAGTTCGTCTGATTCAAAGCGAGGCGGAAGCCATTTTGAATAATACCGAACTTAATTAATAATTCTCCCAGGCACTCTCTCCGCAATTAATATAATATAATGTTCTGAACATGAAATATCATCTGTAATTTGCTTTAGCCTAGTTTTGTATTTATAATGATCACCCCGTTGACGTCATCTCATTTGCATCTCTGGATCTTTAATCCTTTATTACTCGGAAATATGTGGGTGCACAACCAATAAAAATGAACAATATTATCAGAAACGTTATGAAGAATGGATTTTCAAAATATGGTCGTAGACGTTAGGGGCACTTTAAAATATTCTTTCTTTCTTTTTCTCTTTTTTTTTCTTTATATATATGTCAGTATTTCTTTCTTTCTTTTTTCTTTTTTTCTTTTTCTCTTTTCTGTTTTTCTTTCTGTTTTTCTTTTTCTTTCTTTTTCTTTTTTCCTTCTTTTTTGTTTGTGGGGTTTGTTCATTTGTTGCTGTAAGTTTTATTAGTCATTTTAGAGCTAAATCCAAACTTCTTTTTCAAGATTTTTAGACATAATATCACGATTTTTAATTTGCAAAACATGTTTCGACAGAGCATCTGCCATCCTCAGTTGTATAAAGATGTAAAAATAAAGTAGTGTATACACCTACTTGCAAAAAGGTTGTCATAGGAAAAAAGAACTTTAGTAATTTAGTGAGAAAGGAATAAAATATAAGACAAAAGAAGATCATTGAAGCTTAACTCCAAAGACAAAAGAAAGAGTTCAGCTTGAGTGATCTTCTTTTGGCATTTTAATTTATTTCTATCCCACTAAACTACAAATGTTCTTTTTTCCTATGACAACCTTCTCGCAAGTAGGTGTATAT